>JAODTR010013957.1:25000-27225 GCA_025399935.1 Amblyopsis rosae
ACACGTTTATGAAGTATTGTGCATCTGCACCACCTTCCAGAGTGTTCCTGCGTCCATCCGCTCCCACCACCACATCAAAGTCAAAGGTAGACACAGGGTGGTCCACAGGCTGCATTTCAGCCCTCCAGCCAACTGCTGAGAGAGACAGAGAAGTGGAGAAACACTATTGAGAGTCGCTGGTCTAAGCACAGGCTCACCTACATGACAGCACAGATGGGAGCTGGTAGACACTCATTATCGCACCTCAGCAGGGTGGATGCACGCTGAGTGCTGACAAAGGACTTAAGCCAGCATCAGCAAGCTGATTGAAGGTTTCTCTGTAACTACCATGTCCTGCTGGCAACGTGAATGCCTTTATACCCCTGTGTTTCTATGTGCTTGACAGCAAACAGTAACAGAACAAACACAGAGATAATATCATTTGGATTGCTACTACATGGAGGCATTCATGTTCACTTCTAAATGTAAGCTACTTGATGAAAAGTGACACCAAAAAAGGCAGACACATACATACAGAATCACATCATTCTGTCAAATCCAGTAGTCCGTGATAGTGGAGCCTCGTCTAAACAATTGTACGGAACTGAATCTAGAAATTCACCGCCTATCAGCAGGCGTACATATGAGTGGAGTGCTGGCTTGGCTATCTGTAGTGTAATATAGCCATGTGGAAAATACATTCCAGGAAGGGTGCTGTTAAGTCTGCCACGGTGAAAAAGGGGGTGGAGACCAGTCTGAACCTAATTTTAGGAAAGGCTGTTGTTGTTATCTGGGTGTTGATATTACAGTTGAAGAGACAACGCTTGACAGCAGCATGTGCATTTGATATCTGGAGTTTAAAGTTATGTGGGAGGAAGATGTGGGTCAAGTGGATAGAAATCGTCTACTTGACCCTGTATCCAACTACAAACTGTATCCATGCAGCAAAACACTGCACCAGACAGAGCCCATTTATAAAAGACCGCTAAAGGCATCATTTCCAAAGAAGCCTTCAAACAAAGTGACTTTGTACTATGATTTCCATAAATATACCGTCACAGACTACGCAGATAAAGTAATGTACATTGTTGAACAGATACCTTCATTCTCCTGGTCTTCCGGAGGCTCCAAGAGTTTGACAAATTCCACATTGATGTGAAACTCCACAGCAACAATCAGCGCAACCTTCAGCAATATCAGCTGCAGCTGCTGAATACCTGAATATACACACAGCCATTTTAGAAATGTTAAGTGAATGCCATTATGACATGGTGGCCTTTTCATGTTATAGTAGTATGGCAACAATGGTCTTATCCTTGCTTTAAGCCGGTGGCAGATTTTCCTTTGGCACTTGCCCTGACATTTAAGGAAATATTTGTAAAACAAAAGGCCGTAAAAGCAAATATGTAATACGGGAATGTTTCATTTAATAAGTGTTACTTTATGTGACCAGACTCTAGCATTGTGTAGATACCGGCAGGGTTTGAACCCATGACCCTGCGGCTATCAGTTAACCACCCTAACCACTTACATGTCCTTGCTAAGGGTGTTTGGGGGCTACTCACTGATGTGGTCTATGGTGCCGGCGCAGAACTTCCCGTGGAACTTCTTTGCTCCCAGGCTCCGCAGATCATGGATGGTGTAGGGCCACAAGTGCAGAACGTTGTTCCTGGAGAAGGAATCTCTCTTTTCAATCACCACCACCTTGACGCCCATCAAGGCCAGCTCGATGGCTGTCCTCAGACCGCAGGGACCCCCTCCAATGACCAAGCACTGCACAAGAGATAGCAGTTAGTGCCAAGCAAATCAATATACTGATCACTATTGGGTAGAAGATCAAGATGTGCAGAACAGTTTCAATAAACTTAGTTCCTGACGTCTGACTTCATAATATAGTGGGAAATTATGCAGATCTGTTAATATTGGTCTTAGTCGTATTGTGAAATTACATTACATTATTCTAATAATTACAATATTTACCATTAATATTTTTGATTGTTTTTACTGCATGCATGTTATGTTATGTTATATATTCATTTTTTGGAGCTTGAATTGTTGTTTAGGATCAGGGCCTTTGAATAATTTAGCAGAGCTGAAATGTGTCTGAAGCAGAACTCAACATATGCTGAAGGTGTCCATCCATCCATCCATCTTCTCCCGCTTATCCGAAGTCGGGTCGCGGGGGCAGCAGCTTCAGCAAGGGACCCCAAACTTCCCTTTCCCGAGCAACATCAGCAAGCTCTGAC
>JAODTR010013968.1:0-27221 GCA_025399935.1 Amblyopsis rosae
ACACACACACACACACACACACACACACACACACACACACACACACACACACACACACACACACACACACACACCTATAATGTGGGTCAGAAAGAATATCCAAACAAATGTTATTTCAGTGTAGCACAGGAATATTTGACTAGTCAAATAGTTATATAGCTAGCTAGCTAGCTAGACAGACATATAGATAGACAGACAGACAGATAATGGGTGGATGTACAGTAGGCCTACTATCGTATAGGTTTCTCATACGCCTACACTTCAATGTATGCACTTTGGAGGGCGGGGGTGGTGGCTCAGTTCGGTTTCCCACCAGGAGTGGTGGCACCTCAGCTGTGCCGCAAACCAGGACAGGAGATGCGACTGAAGCCAGTGTCCCTCTCTCTCTCTGTGTGAGAGCGGCGGGCATCGTGCCAAGCTCTCAGGGAGCTGTGCTACATTTTGCATGATGGATAACATGAGTCATTTTTAACCTTAACAACAAATCAGTTCATCAGCGGCTCGCCGCGCTCGCCGAGACAAGGCGGCCCCGATTAGGATGCTCGTATTCACATTCAGGCTGGAATCTGAGTGTAATAATGTGATCCGCGGTGTAATCTTCCCGTGTGAGCAATTGCCTTAGCGCCTGCCTTTATGTTTCAATGGGCCTGTAAGAGGAGTGTTCATTTGTGGATGGCTCGCATTCACCGCAGGCTTATTCAAATAGCCTGTTGGAGGTGACCTTGAATACGCATTTCTTACATGTGAGAAGAGCGAAACATCTTTGGCTATCACACAACATGTTTTGGAATTAAAATGGGAAGACGATTGACTAATCTTTGGATGTGATCAAATGTTAATTCCACCAGTGAATGGACTCTTGTCTTCGTCCCCTTTTTACCATAAGTTGTAGCTAAAGTGAAGCAGAAGGGATATTGGCAATAGCTGCAAGGTGTAAATTTGGGTATAGGCGGTTAAAGGTGATCTATATCAGTGGTTCTCAAAGTGAGGTCCGGGGACCCCCAGGGATCTGTGATTTATAGCCAGGGGGACCGTGAAATAATTATCTATACATAAAAAAAAAAAAAGTGCTTTTCTATAGATGGGATGGCGGCCCTTTGCGCCAATAAAACAAGCATAGTGTGTTTATTACTCCCACCTACATAAGCTTTGGGCCAATATAACCTCTTATTTGATTGTTACACACACATTCTTTCATTAATCAATAACTTCACGCACGGCGCAATTAAGCGTTTAGCTGCTAGCTTGGCTTATGAAGTTAGCGACAGTTAACATGGAGAAGCAGACCTTAGTCAGACAACATCGTCAAGTGGCGCTAAGCTACTGTAGCTACTGTTGCCCATCTCATTAAGGATGAGCTTTTCAAGTGAGTTATTGTCACTTGTGTTAGATAAGAATGTGATTTGTATGTGATGTGTATACTGTACATATTCCAATCCAAATGTTCTAAACTTTAGAATTTGTTTTTACAGAACAGTTACAGAACACCACATAGTAATTATGCTCATTACTTTAGAATCTTTAGAAAGCATTAATTACTATGTTTTATGATAATTGTGTATATTCAGTGCTTTCTGACAGTGATTTGAATAAGGAGCAATACATTTATTATTTGAAACACTTGACTGAAAGTCATCTTGAGACTGCTAATTTTAAATGTCTAGGAGGATTAAGACCATATGCCAGTACTGTTTTCATAAAGCTGTTAATAAATTAAAAAAGTAAAAGAAATTACTCTATTTAAAAGTATATGTATATGCTAAAACGTTTGCTGAAGCATGAATGTTACCAAAGAGAAGAGGCAGCCGGGAACTGTGGAATGAACGGCTGGAGCGTTAAAGCATCTATCCTTTTTTTTTTTTTTTTTTTGCTATAAATCTGGGAACTACCTACTCCTGCTGGTGAAAGAGATGCTTGACGGTGTATGGAAAATTGTCATCATCTTCCCTACAGACTTCACACACACACAGACAGGAGGTGTTAAAATAATTGTAATGATTACATTTCATAATATAATTTCTGCATACACAAGAGCTGAATGTGTTTTATATTTCCTAAGTAGAGTTTTTTTTGTGTAATTGTTTTGTGCATTGGCCATTGCCAATGTACCATTTGGTGCAGCTGAAAACCTGATTAATGAAAACCACTGGGTCAGTTTCTTGGAACGCGTTGCATGGTTTATTGAATCACATCTCTTTGTCAGGGGGATAAAAAAAAAAAATCATTCATCTGGCCAAGATATTGTTGCTGGCTCGACACTCATGGATGAATCTGTTCAGTAGAAGTGTGACCACTTGCCTATACTTCCCGGAAGGCAGGCAGCCGATGGAAACCATCCCAGAATCAATTATCTTTGAATTGGATAGTATTACACAGAACACTGGCCGGTGAATATGACTAGCAGAGGCACTCAGGAGACAGTCAACAGCGCAACTGCCCCACACCAGTGGCATACTAACACATGTTTAGCCCAGAAAAACACCACCGATGTTATTACTTGGAATTCCAAACCACCATTCATTATTCGTTGTTACTTTGATATGTATTCGATAGGCAAAATGGTACTGTATGCTTGATTACCTAGCATGCACAAAACGTTTTCCATTGTTCTGCCGTATTAATCTCCTTGCTATCAATTAAGCATGCTGATTCTCAGCTAAGTGTGTAACTCTCATATATCATATTTACATCTGCCATGTTCTGAGTGCCTCATTATTTCCAACACGGCAGTGAACATGGCAGGCTTTGACCTCCACCTGATCTAGTTTTGATGGAGGGCAACTTTTACTGTGAGATCATAGAGCCTCTTGCTGTTCATAAATAAAGAAAGAACATAAAAGAGGTTCATTCCTTAATAATGTTCAGTTGAGTTCAACAATACAGAGGGTTAATATGCTCATTTATGTTTGCTAGCGTTGTGCATTGACATGCAATCTCAATTTGTTAACCTTTGCTTAACCTACAAGATTGGGGTTGAGGTGTTTCAGGGATACAATCCCAGAGGCTTTAGGTGCACATAAACTATGCTGATTTGTTTGATAGTATAGCCGCTGCCACTCAAAGCTTTCCATGCCAAATAATGTGAAAAAAATAATACTATTTGATAAAGTATTTCTGTACATGTGTCCATGTGTGTATAAGTGCTGAAGCTAAGGGCATGCTGTTCTTGTCCTAACCCCTGGTATGAATATGCACTGACATGCCTGCAACTTGGGTATTGCATCAGGAACTTTTAACTTTGTGGTTTAAAGTAAAATGGAAGGAGAAATTTTTTTTTTTCCATCCTGGATTCTCCGCCACATTTTTCTGAAGCGGTAGACTTTCATGTGTTAGACAACCCCCATTATTGTTTTTGCTCTGTCAATCTTGTCTCCCCCGGATGCAATATTTCACTGAGGATATCTGCTGCATGTCGCAGAGTTATTCTCCAATGGAGCTCTGCGTTCTCTCTCCGATGCTACCCCCACCCGGCACCTATTGTTGCTCTGTCATTTCAGCCCACCCCACCAGAAAGCTAACACATATACAGTACAATTCTCTAAACAAGAACGCCGATATTTGTTAACGCACACCGGTAAACAAATGCGTCTTCGTCACACCTTGCTATATTTTTCCCCATTCGCGTACCACAAATCTCCTTGAAATAACCTCTCCCGTTCTAGAGAATCTGCAGTGCAGGCTGTCTTCATTTAGGCGCTCGTTGGGTGGGCTGGGTAGAGACTGCATTATTTATGAAGAGGCAAACTGGTAGCTGGTGACAGCCACCAAACAGACAGGAGAACAGGCCCTCATAGCAAAATGAAGCAATCAAACACAGTCCCCGCATGTTCAGCAATGCCTCATGACTCCTACATTCATTTTAAACATAAGAGGCAATGCACCCAGGGATGGACGGCAATGAAGTTGGAGGTCCTCGGAGAACGGGGCTACATCACATGCCTCCCCAAATGTTGGTGTAAAAAGGGTCAGAAAACAAGGAGCGTGTGCAAAGAATAATTAGATGAATAGGGACAACTACATCTCCAGCCCTCCAATAGGAACCTTCCCTCCATCAGATACCAAGAAAAAAACATCCATCAATGATTGTTCAGTGCTTATAACAGGCAGAAATTCCTAGATTGAGCTGAGAAATTAATATTGCTATGCAAATAGCACCGATCCATTATCATCCACTACTGAATCCTCTGTTTGTCTGGATTCCGATTAATTTGTGAATCTGAGCACTGGCTGAGGGAGACCTACTTACGATGTCCACGGTATGGAACATGAATAAACCATGAAGGGGTTTTGGTGCGGACCCAAGCAGCGAAGTAAGACAGGAATGGGTGGTGAGAGGAGGTGGGGTAGTCATGGGAAGGAGCAGAGGCCATAGAGGAGGCCACCAGGTTTGCAGACTGGGGTCTACGGAGAAACGTTTTATTTTTTTATTTTTCTTGCTTCAGTATGCGAGACAGGCAGTAGGTCCAAGCAAAACTCCTTAAATATTAAACACCAACCACCTGCAGTTTTTCCTCTCTATTCAATAATAGAGGACAGCCACAGGAGAACTGATATTTCTTTGTGTGAGAGAGTGATGGTTGCATAACATTGAATGTCATGAAACACATTTTTCAGCAGTACACATCCGCCTGGTAAATCCTTTGTGATCTTGTGGAACCCATTTGTCTCTGATTATCTGTCTGTGATTTACAGTATGTATTTCCTGTGTTGTGGTTGTGCCACACTACTCAATGTGTTATGTTATGTTGTGTTATGTTATCCTCGTATTGTATTCTCTGTGTGTGTCTTAAGTAATTGTATATTCTTGTCTTAACGTTTCCTATTTTCTGTGAGTACCTAGTATCTTCTGTGTCTGCATTCTGCAAGATGTATTACAGTATAAAATGTTTCTCTATTTATTATCTTTTAATAATAGAATACAGGATTTCAGCAACAACAGTAATGAAAACAAGCCAAATAATAAATTAATATTACATTTCAGTGTGTGCAATCTGTGTACAGTGGCCCAAATCTGCTATACTCTACAGGCAGAAATCTGTTTGCACAGTTTTTCCTTCCATTCCCAGAATTGACCTCTCCCTTTCTAAAAAAAACTCACTGTCATTGTGTATTTGTAAAATAAGAGCAATGGCAAAGCGGTCAAAACTGGATACCAAACTTTTAAACAACTGCAGGCTTGTTTTCTCTTGATAAACACAAAATTGTTGATCTTTTCATTCCCGGAATTGATTTAATTCCTCCAAATCCCCCCCAATCCCCCCCTCCCCCCCTCTGGAGGCCGTGCGTTGGCCTCATTCCTTGATCAAAAGAATCCTGCGTTTTTGCCTGGGACAGATCTTGGATTAAATGGCTTTCTTTGATGACTCACTTACCGAAATTACAGCCATGTCCCCAAAGACCCTTCCAGTTGTTTTCTATTTCACCATGTCTCAAGCAGCTCTGACCAGCAGGAAATCCTTACACACCAACTTCCTTGCTAAATATTTATCTTAATGTGATGTCATTTGTTAGTAGCATATACACAGTGTGGGGAGCCTACTAAAAATGGTTAAACTTATTACTAAATGCATGTGTTCATTAGGCCTATATTGTATACAGTTACTGAAGTAATTAGTGAATAAAATAAAATAATTTAATTTAATACACGATTGCTTCTGTGCATACTGAATTATTCAAATTAGATAATGGAATGATTCCTCACAGATGTTACTCTTTATGTCACATTGACAATAATGGAAGTGGAAAAGAATATAGGGCGCTGAAATACCGGGTGTAATTGATACAGGGGCAGTCAAATATGTGAATGTCAGGCATGTGAGAGAATATCCATACCCCCAGTCAAGCAGTAGCAAATGAATCATGGATATAAACAGTCCCTGCTTGCTGCAGACGCAAGAGCAAGGAGACTAACAAATGGAAATGAGCTCCCATAAGGCTTTATGTCTTTCTAATAGTGTGGTTAGTCCAGAATCAGTAAAAGTCTGGCTACCATTGGGAATATTAACCAAAACAAAAGACGGTGTCGACCAAAACAGCTTGTTCCCCCTTCTATCAGCCCTTTATTCAGTACAATTGCTTTGCTCTTAGAAACCCCTTAGGGTCATAGCACAGTGTTTGTGTCATTAGCAGTAGGCTATCCTCGATTCATTTTCTCTGAACAATATGCTAATGTGTATGAACATGTTTCTGCATGTCACAGTGAGATAAGGTAAATACAGGATTTTAACCTTTACATGAATAATAGCAGATGAAAAGGCTCTGTAATGTGAAATCAATCTGGAAGGTGACTGTAGCCTATATGGTTAACAATGCAATCTACTGACTGTAAAGGCACTAAAGAAAACCTTTGACTGACCTCTCTGGGAAGTGACTATAACAATACATTCCTCTCTGGCCGGAACATCTGTTGATATGCCCTTAAACTAATCAATTGCCCCGTCAGAGCTGCCAGCAGTTGACATCTGCGCAGGATGTTTTTAAATGCATTCATTTAGCAATGCAATGTAGTAATGTACAGTATGACCTATAGGGACGAAACCAGTAGGGAATTCTGCGCTGTTATGGAAAAGAAGATAATTAGTATAAGAGCTGCAAAAATGAAGTGAATACACAGTGCACACAGGCTGGTGTATACTATGTTGGAGCACATGGCACAAGAGTTATGTAAGTAAACACAAACCAAACCTCTTATGGATTATTTTCCCCTGGGCTGCTGTTGTGAGCAATTCACAAAAACACAATGAAATGCTTTTTACTCCATTAGACCACACGTTTCTTTTCTTTTTTTCTGGCTGGCAGAAAGAGCAGGGTGTTTTTCTTTACGTGAGATTGTTTAAAGTCACTGGTGCCATGACACATATTTATCGCTTTATTTATAATTCAGAACTGTGAGTGTCCCTTGGGATGTTACTTGGCAAGTTATAGTATGCTTACAGTGGAACAATGTGGTGTAGCAACATAGAGGGAGAAGGAACAAAGAAAATATTCTCACCGGGGAAGGATTGTATACTGAGTAAGTGTCAACAGCAATCCCAGATGGAAATGTGGAGGGAAAATAAATATTGTTTGTGAAATAACTGCAATCATATAGAAAGGGGTGGATATCCAGAGGAATGGTGGATGAAAAATATTAATGAATGTTCATGATAATAGACCCAATTCACATGCTATGACTTCAAATTTCATCCTGAAAATTCCCCCACTTGCAACCAATGCATTATATCGCAATGAATGGAAAGTCAACAATAATCCCTTTAATGGAGCATTCCGTCAACTTCCCAGTCAACTGTATCCTCCCCAATCTGTGCTTAAGTGTTAATCCCTTTTTCGAAGGACAACTGTGAATTTGGCACACCGCTGATAGGCAATAAACCCCATTGTCAAGGTTGTGGGCTGTGCGGTAACAGGGCCCAACAGGGCTATATGGGTGCGTTTCAAATGTCGAGTCCATGTCACTTGACAGCTGTGAATGGCAGAGACAGAGTGGTCATAACGCCAGATCTCATCCCCCTTTCCGAGGAGGGGCACGCAGAGACACGATCACCTCTGTCAAGGCAATCCAGAGCTCCGCTGACAGATCACTGATACCCGGGATTTAAAAGAAATGAGAATGAGAGCAAGGCTAGGGCGTCATAATCCCCCTGGAAAGGTTTTCCATCTGTCACAAACGGTGGTGACTGGGCTTGGGTAATTTCCCCACAGGATTTACAGAGAACATTAAAAAGGGAGACGTGCAATATCCCCACCTCGGAGAGATGGGAGGCAGTGAGCAGCAGAAATACCAGGTATGGGGGGATATAAGGATCCATCCACTTAATTTTAGATGGAAAGCAAGTGCAGATGTACACCATGTATGTCTCCATTGGTTTACTGTTGATGAAAGCTTATGACATGTTTGTCAGGAACAGATTGGTGTAATACACACAAAGAATATTCTGTTGTTATGGGGAATCTTGACATAGCCTATGGTACCAAATCGGTTAGCAACTTCACCGCTAGCGGCTTTCCAAGCATCTTGTTGCCTGCCAAAGTCTGGCTTCAGTCTATTCTAATATTTTACAGCTACGCAGAGAATAGGTGTATTCATAATCCTGGTGTTGGGCAACTCTTCTGGCCATAGGAATATATCATTACAATATCTATTAAGAATATGCTAATTCCTACGTTTCATTTGATTCTTAGGTTACACATTTCCCTTCAGTAACCAAACAAGAAACTACCATGGAATCTATGCTAAATATCTGATGATAGGCACAACAAAAAGCTATCAGATCTACCGGCTAGTAATTTGTTATAGCCGACGCAACATTCCTCATCATTGCACTGAATGTGACCAAACAATAACTAATGTCACTCATTATGTATTATGTTCAAAACTGTGCTAAATGCTTGTAATCCAAAATGCTATTGTAAGATAATCGTAAACTAATATACTTTTTGTCACATTCACCAAATATCTCCTCGCATTTTGCTATCTTACCATTCCAGTACTTCTACACAGCCCTGGCTCCGTAAATAGGAATATAAACTAAGTGGCAAACACTGCTCACAACATCAACGATGTCCTAGGCTTCACAATGTGTCAATGTTTGGAGCGGAGTTGGTTTTGATTTGAGCTCGGAGTTAGCAAGTGTTCTCAAGTATGACTAAACTGGCCTTTAAGTACTGTTTATATGCTTGAATCCAAACGTGACAAAACTCTCCACTGTTTGAAATGATCAAACACTTCACCCAGCCTGCCTGTTGTTGCAGAATAGTAATGAGATCAATAGTGCATGGCCATGAAATTATGCCTGTCTGATTCTCACCCTTGAGATGCAGTTGAACAGTTCAGTGCTGGAGCGACGCAGCATGGATGAATATGCACTTTGACTGGGCGAGGACCACAACCGTAACCCCTTCAGCCGGGCTTGTTGACAGCCCCCTGCTGCTCGGTACTGGACTTGTGGCAGCTAGCAAAGTTTTTGTTGTTGCTGTTTCTATTATGGATGGCACGTGTTAGCAGAGACCAGACTGAGCTCGCTGCTTCAAATGAGGACATATTTTGGAGAAGAGTTCGAGAAGAGTTCATGAGGTCAGTGGATTGAATCTTCAGCTCCTGTGGTGGTGGCAGTGTGGAATTTTTTTCTCTCTCTTTTTACATGGAGTCCCACACCGTGGGGTAGCATTTACTGCAACAGTACCGTTCAGACAGAAGTGAGCTAATCTGACACTACACTCCCTTAGAAATCCAGGAAAATACGCAACATATACTGTATGGTTATGTCCTACCCCTTTCCCCTCAAAACCTTTCAAATGTTTGCCTGAGAAAAATAATACAGAAAGATTAAATATAACAGATGTTAAATCATGTTTTTTCTTCAATTTTTTTAAGAAACATATTTTTGAGAGCACATAAAAATATAAATGGAATAACAGTCAAATGTGCCATTACAATAAAATGCACATGCACAGCACAACATGATGAGCCGGTTTCACAGATTAAGCCTAGTACTAGAGACTAGAGACCTGTGCTAGGCTTAATCTGTGCCTGTGAAACCGGCCCATGCATATCACATAACTTTGGTAGTCTGGGTTGTTTGGATTTCCCATTAGCAAAAACACTTTATTCTTGCTGTGTTTGTCTGCTTGGCCTTGAGTGGTACAGTAAGGAGGCTTGCAGTAATGTACTGCACTGTAGGACCTGTCACAATGACCAAAACTCAATGGAGCGAGAGACCAAAGGACCAGAGGGGATGTAGAAAGGAGGGTGGTTGGGGCTAAGTGAAGTGCAGAGACGGTGGAGGTGACCTCATGGAAAAGGTACACAGCATTCCAGTTCACCGATTGGCTCTAGATGGGAACTGGCAATCGGGAAAAGCGGAAGAGAATTGTATCGACAAGCTGTGCCTGGCAGGCTCGGAGGAAGGCCATTAGCTGTGTTGTCGAGCCACCGGGGGGAAGGTTTCATCACTTCCAGGTTTCACTTCACCTGAACCCCAACGTGAACTTTGTCTGCCCTGACCGACGCGACCGCCCACCGAACATACAGAAAAGGATTCCTAACCAAGGCACTGACTAGAAAGAACCTTAAAGTAGCGAACATCCCTGGGAAATGGGTTGAGATAATGGTCTCACAACCCTTGTGTGATTTAGTGTTTTAATGAGATTATCACAGGGTTCTATTACCCAAATGACTTGGTCTGCCCTTCCTTAAATTTGGCTAATTCACACTTTTCTGATGTTATTATCTGTGAGTTGTGAAGCTATTATTACCCAGAGTGCTCAGCAGGAGGGCCGTGGGTTTCAGCTCGATGGTTTTCCCTTGTCAACCCTGTCTAGAAAATGAGACTTAAATAACCACTAAAAGATGTTATGAATTACTGTATTGCTTAAATATACTCAGCGGTAGTTAGGTTTTATTTAAGGCAAGGAAAACAAGAAAATTGTGATAAAAAAACATACAAAACAACAACAAATTAGATATCTGCACAGGTGAGACATAGTGTATGAAAAAAAAAACAAGATGACATAAATTTGTAAATTAGAGGTAAATATATCTATTGATGATGGAACACCTTGCCCTAGAACTAAATAGCATAACAATGGCTAAATGTGTAATATTACATTAATGATCATTTCAAGTTCAATCTATTTGTTGATATTGTTAACTCTGACTTACTGCATCAATGTCCATGCAGTCCATTTGAGAAAGGATCTCTACATCCTTATACATTATTAAGGGACAAAGCAAGTTGCTGACATTTTACAGCATGGTGCAGTGTAGGCTACAGTACATTGTTGTGTCGTCAAAACAAGGTACAGTATAGCTACTGAAAGCTTCCTGCCGACAGAGATCATTTAAGGTAAAGTCAAAGTCAAACAAATCAATACTGTTTGCTTAGGCTATTTGATTCCATATACAACGTACAAAGCATGTATTGTCGAAATATCCATCTTGCAGAACTTGGAAACACAGGTGGAGTCACATATTTTCTTTACGCTCTGTATGAAATTGCATTTCTAATACAATAGTAAAATATATTGAGCAGTAATAATAGAGAGCAATCGACTATAGTCAAAATAATTTTGACCTTGTGTTAAATGCATGACAGTATCATACAATTTTAGTGATATGCAATTTTGCTTGCTATTTCTCAAACACTTTTTTGATCACATAGGGAACAAAAGTTCAACATAACCACCGTTCCCCAACTGAGAATAACCGTCACTTGAGAGTTAAACAAGATGTTAAGGGCCATCGCCGTGTTGTAAAGTGAGCATCTAAGTGCAGATCCCACTTCCTGACAGCGGTGACAGAGTGATGCGAAGCTCGCCTGGCAGCACCGAGAGAGGCGTCTATTCTGATCGGATCTGCTCGGAGTGGGGTGCTCGTGGAGCGAACGCTGTCAAAGCCCTTTGTCGTCCTCTGCTTAGCGGGAGACAACTTGTGCCAGTGCACATCAGTCAAAGACGGGCCTCAATACCTCCGTCGCCACGAGAGAACATTTAAAGTGAGGCTGTGAATACATTTTAAAAAAGTTTGCAGATGACATTCCTCGGCACAGAGCAAATACATCAGACTACACTAAAATGTACATTATTAATTCCTGCTAGGGGTAGCCTAGTAGTTATGTACGCAGATGTTGGTGTAATTATATTTTAACACCCACCTCTGATTTGATGAAACTTTGAAATTCTATTAAAGTGTTGTGTGATATTTCAGAAATAATGCAAGCAACCAAATGGAAACTTATAACAGTACTAGTAATGAATAATAATAATAATAATAATAATAATAATAATAATGTGTGTGTATTTGTGCTTCTGTGTCAAGTTCCCTAGCCAAGTCCCTTGTCAATGTCTTCTTGCATGTCCATAACCTTTTTACTGTGTGTGCGTGTGTGTGTGTGTGTGTGTCTGTGCGTGTGTCATAAAACCATATGGCGTGTGTGCCTGTTCATGCACTTGCTCATGTTCAGAGCCGGAGGACTTGTCAGAATGTGGTTGCTCTGGTTTTCACCACTGGAAAGATTAACATCTGATGCACAATCCTAAAACAAAGGACTGTTTATGGAGGCTCACACACTCGCTTGTCTGAGGAGAAGGATACTAATCATCTGAGCATTCTGTCATGAATCAACACCTCCACCTTCAACCCCCTCACCGCCCCACCCCAATCTCCTGCTGTGTATACCTTTATGACAAATCAGGTTTACTTTATGACTCATCAATCATCATCAACCTCTGTGTGAGTGCAAGCTGACATTGTGACACAGGGGATTACAACTGTGCCATGTGTGTCAACCTCAAGTGTATGGTGTAGCCTACATTCTATGACGTCCTCAAAGCTCAGCGTCAGAGGTGTATTCAAATTCAACTGAGGCAGTAACTTCGTGGCAAAAGCATTTTCTTTTAACTTTTAAACATTTGGTGTAAACATTCAAAATTGTTTGATTTTAAACTGTATTCCTTATTCGCCAAGAACTACCTCCTCAGTTTGTGTGTACGCAAGCGTTTGATGTGAACTCAAAGCAAACAAAAAAACAGTTTGGAGAAGGTTACCCTATGTTTGGCAATTTAAACGCATTGCTCGTCTCAGACATCAGACAACACAGGCATCGTTCCTCAGGCTAATCGACTTCAGGTCTCATGAATAAACATGGTCAACTCTACAAGGTCTAGCACAACTGGTCATCAGGCAAAATGGCCTTAGACAAAAAGCCATCAGGCAAGTAGCCTCGTAGAGCAAGCATTTACTTACATGAAGTCTGGGACACAGGCTAACTGTGTCAAGATCTGCCTACTTGACAGGAGAGATACTGTATTTTGAATGACATACACAACGACCAACTACGTAAATCATTGACAAAGTCGAATGTTAAACTTCTCCAGAGCAATTTTTTGAGAAACTTACCAACACGACTGGCTGTTTTCAGGTATTGTTATTTGTAGGCTATGGGATACTGCTTAAAATAAATGTAACAACTGAAATGAGTTAATAAAGAACTGAAATTACCAACTTCCCTAGAAAAAGTCAGCATTTCTCTCCATAATATTTTATGTTCTCGGCAGACAGGTTACCTTTTTGTGAAATGTTTGTTCCATTAAGATGATAGTTTGGGTTAAATACAGTACAGCGCGTACAATGCATAAATATAGTATATGCATACAGTATGATTCAAACAATCACAAGAGAGAGCACAACCCAGTCAGACAAGTTGCGGAGGAGGCCACTCCCAAAGCCAAATGCCTGGTTTCACATCATGAACGTATCATAAAGCAGTGGGTGGCTTGGTCTCATGCTTAACGTCTATCTCCTACAGTATGGTCATCCTCTCGGAGACTCTGTGTCAACTCAGGTCTGCTCTGCCATAAACAACCCAGCAAGGTGATGGATGGGCCGGGCCTGCATGCCGGCACCTTGGGCTTGGTTAAACGAGTTAGGGAGAGCCCAAGTAGCTGCATTCTTAGCATCATGCAACTGAAAGCACATTATACCGGGGCCATTGAACGCCTGAATTCCTGATGGACCTCACCATGAGAGTCTGTTTATCGAGGAGAGGAAGAGAGATTGAACGCGTCGGAGGAAGAGAGGAGAAAGCGACTGATGACAGCCAAATTGATTAATTGAATGAGTGGACAACTAGGACGGATCTAGTTGCACTGCTGTGATAAAACAAAGTGCACATTATGTTTTAAAATTAGTAAAAAATAAATAAAAAGAGTTAAGAGCCTAGACGCCCACCAGAAATGCCAGGTATATATCAGCTACTAGTTCATATATCTTACTGCTGTACGCGGGCCGTGACAGTTGTTTGTCTCAGACAGACACTGAGGCACCAATAGACCGCTTTACCTTGGAGAGATGGCGTCTTCCATTAATATTTAAGTTTGTTTATGTTTAGCATTTTCACTGTATAGACAATGCTGAGAGTATTGTTTTTTTTCCTCTCCACTCAAGCTCAGATCAATGTTTTTATAGCAGGTTCTGCAGCTTGGCAATTGCTTTTTCTTGCATTTCAACTGGAATTGAGACTTTCACACTTACCGTAAATAAATAAAGCCAAAATATATGAATTATGTAATACATTGCGGTACATACTGTATAGTATAAATGCTGTTTATGTATTATCTTCTTCTTAGGTTTCTAAAAGGCATCCAAGTCCTAAAATAGAGATTGGCTGTCATTTACTTTGCAACTTAATTTCGGTTATTAATTTATGTTACTTAACGTATTTATTTAACAATGGAATCTGTACCAGTATCGGGACTGAAAAAACTGGATCGTGCCATCCCTAGTCCTAAATACAATTATTTTAATAGCATCTCTTGTTGGGGGAAGGGGGGGGGGGGGGGAGTGGAGTCTCCAGACCCTGTTGGGTGCCACTGCTCCTGACCTACCAAACTTGCTGTTGCTAATCTTGGTCCGTGATCAGGGCCGAGCTGGATAACCAGATCATGGAGCGCACTACACCAGCCTCTGTTGGTGTCAATGGGATTACCTGTCCTCTGTAGTCTGAGCTGTGCAGGGGGAGAGACGGAGGAAGGAAGCAAGGGGGGAAATAGGTCAAGCACACTGATAAGGGCAGGTGTTCTTTTGAAGATGTCTCCACATTCTCCAGGGGGCCGAGCACAACCAAACATGGCTACCTCAGTACTGGAGGAAAGAAAGGGAAGCTTTACCGATGTACAGGTGCCGATGGCAATACTTCAAAAGCTCTATCTGGCAAATATAAACAGTGCACCCAAACTAGGTTATGTTTTGAAGCTAATACTGGGTACTAATATGGAAGAATGGATTCACTAACTCACCTCTCCACACACATTCAGCTTTCAATGTATTTGTCCTTAATGTTCTGTTGTCATATTTGTATTCACCAGATACATTAATCTCATACTGTAGGTATTCAAATCGTGTTTTCAAGCTCTTTCAAGCTTAAGGGTAGAAGCAAAACTCCACCAAAGTTCCTCCCCACATGTACACTTGGCATGCGCGCACACCCTCACACCCACACACACACACACACCCTCACGCCCACAGGGCAAAACATTCACTTTTTTAATCCTCATAGATGCCTCATTCTCCAGATGTGTTTAGAGACCGTTTAGACACACACAGGTCATATATTTCTTATCAGAGAGCAAACGAAGGTTCTGCAGAGGAGGGGTATAAAACATGAGACCTGGCTTGTCACTGTAACTGATACTGCAGCGATACTGACAGAACACCACACACACAGATACATCCCCCCCCCCCCCCCAACACACACACATGTGACAGAAAGGTACAGTCAGGCTAGAACAGTTTCAGAACATCTATACAGCATTCAATTCAACATTCAATAGACTAATGCAACTGTGAGATAAAAGAATGCAAATAAGTCTTGATGAAATGATGGTAAAATTATGATTACATTTTAAAGGTTGTTCAAATACTGCAAAATAACTTGCATGGGGTGTTATTGCATACAGTATGGTGTCTACAGAGCACACATATCACATTTCAACAGTCTATATATAGGCCAATATAAACAGTAATTATGTGGGAAAATATCAGCACCATTCTTCTTCCAATAAATGTTTCCAGGTCTTTCTTTAACCTACCCCCTGTAGTTCTTCCATTGAGCATCCCCATTTGAGATGCACTGTAGTCACATTGATCAATTGCTTTGCACTGTACTCTTGCTGAAATCAACAATACAGTGGAAACGTCTCTAGCCTCCCATGCTTTTAAAAACGCACTAGTTCTCAAGGTCACACATCTCAATTAGACACTTGTAGGCATTTTAAAATACTCCAGAGTGGCGACGCCTTAGAGAGATCAGGTGCAACTGGGGGGTTAAAGGGGGTGGGGGTGATGTCAGAACGATGAACATCATAGTGGTCATCATGTCTTTCATGTTGACGATCCCTTTGCTTAAAAGCGTTCAGTGCAAACATGTGTGACTTGTTTGTTTATTGCATACTACGCTTCAGGGCAGGGTCAGGGTTTGTTTTCTTCCAGTCCTCACTAATCTATCATGCATGCTAGTCCTTTTTATCATGGATGGACTACAGTTTGTGTGGCAGATGTCTGTCTCACTGATCATTTTGCATTAACAGCTAAGGTACCGGTGGATGGTAAAGGCAAAGGTGACTCACACAACAGGATTTACAAGGATGAGTGGCATTGACAGTGGCTTAAGTTGACCCACACTGTCGTCTTTGAGAAGTGGCTTTGACCTTGATGACAGCTGCGTACATTTGACATCCTTTTGGTTTCTTTCCTCGCACGGCAACATGAAATAGAATTTGGCTCTTTTGAAGTCAGGATGTCAAAACACGAGCCATGGACTTTGTAGGGAATAAGTCATGGCAATATCTCTTGGATTCAATATATTTCCCTTGTCTTAAAAATACATTCTGTAAGATTTGCAGGAAGATCCTATTTGCCATTTACAAAAAAATTGTCTTTGAGATGATTTATTTTTAAATTTGTTTAAAGTAATTCTTGCTAACTTCGAGCTCAAATCAAAATGGCTTTTTTGATAGGTGTGGTGTTTATCACTTTGTTTTTTCTTTCTATTTACGGCGCCAGGGCTGTGTAGAAGTATCAGATTACTTTTTCAACACGCACAGAGAATGGTAAGATAGCAAAATGCGAAGAGATATTTGTTATTTGTTAGCTTACATTTAACGTGCAATAGCTGACCATACCTTTAATTCAGATTTAATTAGAGAAGTTGATTTTTTTATGGGTTTATTCAAAATAGTCACCATATTTAAAACCTAGAATATTCATACAAAATAAGTATTGAGGGGCAGTATAGTCTAGTGGGCTGGGTGATTGGCTCCCAGTCACAAAGTTGTGTATTCTAGCCTAAAGCCAGTGATATACTTGCTTTTAATTATGCGTAAGCAAGATGGCTACCAGGCGTATCGGGCGCGTATCCTGCGTTCCTTTAGAGCGTAGTTTGTGCGCTTCCTCAGAAATTAATGAAAGTTATTTCTGACAGGCAAAGTAGTTTTCATTGATCTCGCCAACACAATTGCCTCACAGCGCTACACTTTTGAAATGCTCCCGGTGGAAATTGACACTTCGAGTGGAAGGAACAAGCCCGCGTTGGAGCCGGAACGTTGCACACACGTGCCCGGTGGAATCCCGGCCTTAGACTTGGCCTGTATGTAGTCTTGCAGAGCTTTTGCGTAAAGCCTGAGACACAGCATTGGCTACCTGCATCAAAACCTGCATATGTGACAGGAGTAGCATTAAATTGACATAATGATGCCCAACATCAGTCACTGACCTGACCAGATGGTAAACTGATCAATACATTTGGAAACTAAACATGAGTCTGGCTGTTTGCAGGTCTTGAAAATATGTTAAAGCAGGCTATGGCTACTGATTAAAAGATGTAATGTCTGAAATTATTTATTAAAGCACTGCCCTAGCTTAATGTGGGAATTATGTTGAGTTTTTTGAAAAACAATGCGTTCGACCAATGGAAATCTACTAGCCACTTCTTGATAGTGCTGACCTGCTTACAGTGGCTATCTAGCGGCCATCTCCAGGGCCAAACACCGCACTTCCTCAAATAACCACTTGAGGCTGGCTCAATCCCCGTCGACCAATATGTTTTTAACATGTCCAATTTTGCAACAGATATAGACATGTTTAAAGCCTAGTGCAAGCATCTTTATAGCTAGCTTTCCTACCCATGACAACTGTACAGGGGGTGAATTCAGTTGAAAATCAGTTGAACATTATTTTATTAAGACATACATTAATCCCATTAATATGTGTAACTATAGATATAGCTATACTGTAACTAAATAGCTATATAGACTATAGCTACTGTTTGAGCTTCAACCCCGTTCTATAGAAAACCCATGGGTGATGTCCATTCATTTATTATATTTATCATGTATCTATCAGATGTTCAGCACGTGCTTAAATGAAGGGAAGAGGCTGATACAAGCCTGTAAGCATCCTTGAGCAATGTGCTACTTGTAGTATTTGTACTAATGTACTTATTGTAAGTGTCTGAAAAATGAGTCTAAGCAATATGCATTATATTTCACAGAATTACCATAGTTTGCACGAGCCGGTTTTAATCAATTGACTATATAAAGTGGTGAACTGAATCATACTAATTAGTTGACAGCTATTAAGATAATTTAAGTGTTTTTCTTTGTTGTCATCATATACAGTATGATTCATAAGCATACTTGAACAACATGTGACAATGACTGGCTCAAACAACACTGCTCATCAATGCAACAGTGACCTTATATAGTTCTATGGTTACATGTGTGGTACAGTAACAATGTCACAGCAGACGTTTATATTGTGTATATCATCATGTTGATTTCCAACAAGCTTTTTTGACAATGTATAGTGGTTTAGATTGCCAGGGTTTAATTGTCTATTTCCCCAATGTCACTACAGTGTTTCATGTTTGAACCAGATCCCCCGAACCACCCCCCCACCCTCCCTAACCTCCTGCCCCCACTCACACACACACACACACACACACACACACACACACACACACGCACACACACCCTGCATCCTCATTAAGTGAATCATTTCTTGAGATGCTCTAATGGCTTCTTAATTGTTTATGGGGCAATTTATTTTATGCGTAGAATCTTAATACATACTCTTGGCACACAAACAAGTAATTATACATTTGGCTAAATAGATAATTAGATAGGCTTGACTTGAAGACAGATTAGTGCATCTGTGGACGATTGGCTTTAAGACGTTTCTTGTTAGTAAATAGAGCAGGGCTTCGGGTGTGATGCAGAAGCAATTTTAGTGCTATTTCTGTGTGATTTTATAATGAAACAATACTGATCAGTTGTGTATTAGATTTGCAGGTTAATATGACATAAAGTGGTTGCTTTTATTGCAAATAAAATACATCACCAGTCTTGTAAAGAAATATTGTTCATCACCAAGAGTGAAAAGAAATGGAACAAGTGATAGGCTATAAAGTATTATCCCAGTTATATATTTGCTCAATAAACTCCCTGGAAATCCCCTCTATTGTTTGAGCTCACAGAGGAATACTGACCTTTGACATACCACACAATGCACTCTGCATTATTGAGGTCAATCATAATAACAGTGGGCTGCATTTCATTGTGTCATGGAGCATATTCCTTTTATATTTACATAAGTGCATTGATTGAGATGTATTTATAACCATAATAGCCAAACTAATAAAGTCCTCTAATGGTATAATTATAGTTTCTATGGGCCCTGGAGAATCTGTAATAAACCACACATATATTGGCATCATGCATCAATAGAAGTGACACTGGCAAATGATCTGTGTTATTATGGGCGGTGGGGGTTTAAACAACCAACAAGCCGGACCATTTTAGCTTGTCAGCAAGCCTTCCGTGAGCTTCTGATGAGAACTCCTCATCACTGGAGCATCAAACAGCCCTGAGATCGCGTGTCAAACCCAAATCTCCACGCGGCGGCGGACCCTGAATGATTTATGCATTTGTCATTTCTCATTTGTTGAAACAAGGTGTCAACATTTTTGTTCTGTTGCAACATGTCATGCCTGCGCAGACAGTTAGGTAACGGTGGAGCAAATGCCCTTGAATAGGATGATAAAGTCAGCCTGGCAATTTGGTCTCAGCCTCGTTGTCTGTGAAAGTGGGTTTCCTCAACTGCTTTGCATTCCTGAGTTGAAACTGCAATTGTGGAAGAAAACCACCTTGTGACTCATTTGCAATGCTCCTCTGGTGTCAGACTGCTGAATGTTCACGCAATGCTCGCTTGTGCTGTGTCATTGCAAGGCGCCACACTGAATGTAATCTTTGTATTGAGAGAAAATATCTCTATTGCTTTTAATTCCACCCACTCCTAGCAATGCCTGATTGAGACACCTCAGTGCTTTGATCCGATGTGTCTAATACATAATTACATTCTTCATAATTTAATTTCTGCCTCATTTCAACTATAATCAATCTGGCGTTGTCAGATTATTAGGTAAACCAAGAACATTTCTTTGAAAAAGCTATAGAAAAGTGGGAAAGGCAGTGGAAATCCTCTAGTTAGTTGCACCAATAAGCATACAAACTCTTTAAAGTGATCTGACTTTCTGCCACTAGATGTCAAACTAAAGCACCAACATCTCTTAGAGAAAAAAATAAATGTGTAATCCGCAGAGACACACATGCACTAACATCTAACATGCATGCATGTTAGTGCATACAGCTATGAAAACAATGAACAAAGCTCAAATAACAACACATTCTCTATTCAGGATGCAATTACTCCACTATACTGTATCTATACATAGAAATTAACTGTTTGCTGATATATTAGTGTTTAAAGAAAAAGCATGGGCGTCTTTAGAAAAACCATCCTCAACACCATTACTTTTTACTTTTTTTTCCATGCACAATAAACCAAGAAATGCCAAAAACCCAAATTACCTCAATAGATTGTATGAATATTTTTGTTCATGTACAGCATAGTCTGTCAGTCTGTCAGTTTAAACTTGACATATTTCTGATAATGTATACTGTATTTATTTTTATAAGACCAAAATAAGTGTTATTCGGTAGCATCAGGTCACTAAATCTACGCTTTAAAGGCTGTAATAAAGAGTGCCATTCTTTAAATACATAAAAATTTAATGCTGAAAAATGCAGACATGAATGAGTAATGCAATATTTTTTTTTGTCAAACCTAAGACTCAAAATATGTAATTTAAGTTAAAGCTGCAATGAGCCACACCAATAGCTTGTGTTTGACGTTGACTGCATCAGACGCACACGCACACAGATGGCACTAACCAACACTCCTCCACATTAACCTTTTGTAATCATAAAGTATATTGTTTAACCGTAACACGTCAGTCTAATATCAGACTACCTACCTGCACACTGACAGGAAATAACAGGGATTACTATTTCCTGTCTTTCTGCCAGCAACAAAATGATCCCTCAAAGTATTTCTGCAACAATTAAAAGGTCAGATAAATGTGAAATGCATGTGACAGCTTTCAAAAAGAGAATGCATTTGCCTTTCCAGACCAGACTTTTAACAGAAGTTATACTACGCAGCTTTAAATGTTAGTGTTTACAGTGTGAGCAACTGCCTCAGGTAAAAACATGTCTCTCTCAACATCCGGTTCTGTTTACAGAGGCTTATTGCATTTGCGTTGTGTTGTGCTGTGCGGATCCACGTTGTGCTATCGAAGCTGCCGTCTACATCTCTCTCTGTCAGTCACACTTGCACACATACGGGCACGCACACAGAGTTTTGGGTGAGCTTGCCCTCATCCTGTCAGTGCTGTGTCTGACAGACGTGTCAAAGCAAGTGGTCTGGCGTAAACTCCGGGGAGTCACTAACTGAACGCAGAACAGGAGAGGAGAGAAGGTGAGAGACTGAGACAATCAGACAGAGACAAGGAGATGGAATAAGGCAGAGAGCGAAGGACACTACTAACAGAGACAGCCTGAATGAGAGAAGACACGGACGGAATTGTTCGAGAGAGTTAGGGAGAAGAAACCAGAGACAATCAGTGACAAACAGAGAGTTGTTACGGAGAGAATGAGAGACAGAGAGAAAATAAGAGAGATGGATTGGGAAGGGGGTGAGGGAGAGAAAAGGTGCCCCAGGCTAATTCACGTGTGGGCATGGCAAGGAATGAGAAGACAAAACAACATTCCCATCTGTATAAACTTCAACACCCGTCCTTCTGTGGAAATGCTTGAGCAATACCCCCTGCTCCTTCCAGCAACGAATTTGAGGAAATTCACTCCATTCCAAATCAATAGCCCATTTCATGATAAATGCAAGCTAGTTCAGGTAACAAAGAGAGTATTTTTAACAATTGCAATATATCTTATAAGTATTACTGTAATATGTTGGAAAATACACTTGTTGCACTTGCTTTCCATTAAGAATGTTCATACTGTATGTCCTGACATTAATATATTATACAGTATATATTCTGCGCACAACGTGGTATGCTAATGCTATCAATGCAAACATTTTTTCAGGGTTAGGGGTCTTAATTTAAATGTTTTCGATGCTAAATCATGGGTTGATTTTTACTTTGAAAGACCGTAATGCTTTGATTGTGGTCATCTCTGATATGAAACATGATATATACAATGACGCTCGCTGTAACTCGCTTTGGATAAGACTGAAGTTTACTTTCAAATGATTGCAAGCTGTACATTAGGAAATAAAATACAAATCTACCAGTGCATATCTATGCCCTTCTTATTGCTAACATATTTAGGTAACTTGACATTGGTTTAAAGTGAATATAGAGAATTACAGCACCTAATCTGAGGTTCAGACCTTAAAGTCGAAAAGATGCTGGACATAGAAAACGCCCCTGCACAATAGTATACTACACAATGTTCTATTATTTTAGATGAAAGGGATATTTTCAGGGGTGGACATCAGAGAGTGGGATTAGTGAAAGTGATTTCTCTGCCATAGCCTGTTTGACAAAGACTGCCTGTAATCCTCTTGAAAACATTGCTGGCTATCATTGACCCTTGGCTCTGAGCTAAAGGTGTTATGCAGAACTAACCAATGTTATATAAAAAATAAAATAAATTATTTGGCTCACATAAACAGTCTAATATATTATATTGAATGCATATTAGACCATGTACAATCCATATTTAGAGATTTATATTGTTTCTTAGGTACTGAATTTGATATTTTTAACTGAGCAACCTGCATGTGTTGCATGGAAATTGCCATGTTTACCCATAAGGTTAGAATTAGCACAGCTTCATCTGTAACTATTAGGCTCAATCAAAAGATGTGTTTATGTTATCTTCTAAATTGTACAAACTAAAGTTAACTCAAAGAAGGCTATACATGCATTACACAAGTTACATCAAATAAGACATACATTTTCCACTATAATAGTTATTGTAACATATTTGATGTGTATGTAAACAATAATGAATTGTGGCTATCATAAATTACCAACATTAACATATTGTGTTGATACATTTCATTTTTTCATCTGAGGTTAAACATATATATTTTCAAGATATTATGAAAAAAAAGCATATATAATGACATCATTGACATAAACTATAAACTATTCCCTTAATTTTTTAACTTATTCCGTGATTTTTTTTGTATTAAGTTGTTGTGTGTAACGACAGAGCAAGATAATACTATCCCACTGGCCATGAAAATGCTATAAATGTTTAATGTAAATATAAGTACTTATCATTTTGTGCATGAATATTCAGCATTGTCACATTTTGTGATATTTACCAAGCACTTTAATGGCCTTGATAATATTTCACATTTATACATATGGTTTAAAGCCTGATATTTAGAAATGAAAAACTTCCGATTGGCTCAGATTAGTTTGATGAAGATTTAATTTCAAACAAGTAAAAAGTAAAAATAATTATTATTTCATAATTGGCTCTTTGTGGTGTGGGCCATGCAGTTCTATCTGATCAAGTCAAATCCACTCGCTGTATTTAATACAACATGGCAACATTTGCCAAACCATCACCATATAAATGAGGTAGGATTATATAGTGATGCATGGAGCTTGCTGATACTAGCGGGAGCCTGAATGCCTGAGGCTATAACAGAAAGATTTACACCAGTGTCCTATCTGACAGGCCAGCTAACTTACTCCAAGACAGATAGGCAGACAGACAAACAGTTAGATAACAAAAAATAAAACAAGTGACAATGATTTGCTATAGTAGGGTAAGAGAATTCATTTCTTCTAATTTCTTCTCTTCTTTATTTAAGTATTTATACACAGTGTTGGGCAATATACTCAGGAGTTATAATAAGTTACTAGTTATTTATTACTACTTCAAAAAGTAATGATATTACTTTACTTATTACATCATTCACCAGGCGCCAGTGAGCGATACTATTGCCAGTATAGGCAACTTGCTTATACTTTTACTTGCTTACACCATAGTCCGTGATAGGAATTTGAAATTGAAACATCGAATAGGTCCAGCCTTGACTTGACTTGGTATGTCTGAATTATTAACTCAAAACTGACTGAAATTAATTTGCTTTCTTTTATCATTTGACAGCAGTGTGAGTGTGGGAACCTGTGCATTCCCGAGCAAACTTTTCTGCACTATTCCTTGACTATTGATGGTGACATGGCGTCGCCTATTGCAACGCAATTTTAAGGTCTGTTCTACTTAGGAGTTAACAGCCAAAGTGAAAACATTGCAGCCTCTCAAACCAGATGATTGGACAGGCTGGATCCAATGGCTACCCTAAGTTTGCTAGAACTATAAATCTTGTTCTTGTAATGCAACAAGTTACTTAGATTAGCCAATGTAATATTATTACTGCTTTGGAAATAGTAATTAGTTACACTACTAGTTACTGAAACACTATTTATACAATGCAGCTCAAGATCATTATGAGATACACGTATGTGCAATTCCAGCCAAATGGTTGTGTTTGATCCTCAACATGGCCAGCCTACCTGGACATAAACACTATGTCTAACCCATACCAGCTCTGTAGTACCTGAATTGTACTGTAAATGTCATTAAATCAATGCAGTGAATCTTATGACAACCACACATCTGTGTTAGCTTAGCACATTCATTGCATTACCAGTCACATGAGGTGACAACCAGCGCTGTACTGTACAGTCAGTGAAATGAAAGTGGATCATTCCTCTTAATCTCCAAAATAGATTAGGATGCCATATGGAGAGTTTTGGACAAATCCATACCTGTCTACATTAAGCGATGCAGTGGCCCCTGTGCATTAAGTGTTTAGTATTCTGAGGCAGGTGTTGGACTTTTCTTTCACAAGACTTGCCCCTCCTCTGCCTATCTATTGAATTCGAATGGGATATTTAAATGTAAAGAGGTGTTGTTGCGCATGCCAAGATAAAGATACAATTCTCTGTAGTGTCTGCATCTCCAAAGGCTGATGACGGGCACCTGGCTAAACTTTCTGGCATAGCAGGTGAGAAATGTTATTTTTATTTATTTATTTATTTTATTTTTATGTGCTCTGCACACAGCTCCCGATGTGATACATTATTTATTGCTATTCTAAATAGTCAGTGCTGTGAATAGCCATTATTACAATGCCAATAAACTGAGATTGATTTAGGATTTTGATTAAAGTAAACAAAAAAAAACACATTTTTTTATAGAGTTTAGAATACCAGCATCATTTTATGACACACTCACAAAACTCTTGATCTTATTTATAGGCAGGCAAAACAAAACACCAATCCAGAACAATATGCTGGCACCCCAAAGTAATTACTTTTATTAACAAATTTTCTTTCAACGCTAAATTAATTAAAGCAATGCAAAATCTATTCAATTCTCAAAATCACAAACAACACAAGCTGGTGTTCCCTGGGGCAGGACATGACTCACGTAGATAGGCACGTCACTTGTCCCAATTCCAATAGTTATTTTCCACATAAATAAAATGAAATGTTTTATTTTCATAAAAGTAAAAAAAAATTGAATTCAAATCAGGCATGTACTCCATTTACAGAACAAGTTTATTGAAACTAACTAACGGGGTGGGGTGACATTAGCTGAGTTCTTGTGGAGCAAATAGCTAGTTGGATATTATTTGGTAAATATATATCCAAATCAAGTTAAGCATGGCTTGTGTTGTCTCTAGGGTATTTATACAATAAATTATATATGGCAGAGGTGTTCACATTAATATACTTGTCAAATACATATTATATACATTCTTTCCTTTTGACTGACGTAATGCCTCAAAGCAATACAGCCATAAATAGATAATAATTATGTATATATTTCCTCAAATATTTGGAGTAAAATACATACTACTTAAACAAAACACAATACTTTATTGAAACACAGTCAATGAAGTGGCGGCTTTTATTCAATGCAATTCACACTATCAGTGAAATGTTTTGTGAACCCCTGGCCTTAACAGTGTTGGAGATTTTGTGTTTTCCTTTTGTTCTGCTTTGATTAAATTCATATTGTAACACTGAAGCGTGACCTTGGTGGATGCGTAAGCAGACATGGGTGGGCACACCTACCATAGCTGTTGGATGCTGACCAGTTGGTGAATGGCCAGCAGGAACCACTATATGCTAATGAAGCTGGAGTCAGCCTTAGCAGTAAAGTATGAGGCACCACACGACAACCTCTGATCTCTGGACACAAACACTCTCCAGTAAAAAGACCAAGCTTAAAGTAGAGCTGAGCCTCTTGATTTACTACTGCTCACTGTACCTACCTCCTATGCACCCAATCTCTCTCTCTTTCCTGCATATACAACTTTTATTTCATATCTTGCCTCATTAAACATAATTAAACATAATTTTTAGGCATCATTTAACTGCTTAACCAAGGAGATAAGTACCGGATACTTTCCATTGTTGACAATGGTGGGCCCCATTCAAAGTTTGCAGAGTAATTTATTTATTAATCAATGAAAAAATAGGCTTTATAAATATTTTAGTTTTCAATACATGTTAAGTTCATATTGGTATGAAGTGACCTAAAGCAGGGGTTCTCAAACTTTTTGTGCCAGGACCCACCTAGAGAGGACTAATCTATTTAGAGACCCACCAAACACCAAGTAACGGTAACATCATGTTCAAAAACGTATCCATTTTAGTTAATGCTATACCTGTGTGTGTGTGCGCCAAAAATGATTGAGGAGAGCGCTCCAGAATCTATGGTGTGCACGCGGCTAAATAGGATTTCAGCCTATTAGGAACAAGTAGGCTATTTTGCCACAACCTTCCTTACAACCAATGGGTGGAACAACACAATAGTAAAGCGCGAAAGCCTTTCATTGATATTCTTCATTGATTCAATGGCTGCTTGCAATTTTCGCGACCCGCTCACTCCCACTCAATGACCCACCTGTGGGTTCCTACCCACAGTTTGAAAACCGCTCACCTAAAGGAACACTTTAATACTGTGTCAATATGTTAAGGCATAAAAATTATTAGAAAAAGTTTAACAAAGCATTGTACAGCATTGTTTAGCCTACTTGATTTTAGCTAATCTCTGCTAACTGTTAGACACTAACCTACAGCATAGGATACTGAAGTTGGGAAAGGGGAGTTATTGCAGCTTGAGAGACAATCTAGGCCAGGCCTGGGCAAAGTCAGGCCCGGGGCCGGATGCGGGGGCTCTTTAAGACATTTGACCCGGCCCGCCCGATACATCAAACATTTAAAAAATAATACAAAATAAAATTACTTGACGAGCTCTGCAGAATGTTA
>JAODTR010013978.1:0-27218 GCA_025399935.1 Amblyopsis rosae
TTTGGGGTCCCCTGCTGGAGCTGCTGCCCCCGCGACCCGACTCTGGATAAGCGGATGAAGATGGATGAATGGATGGATATTGTATTACATTCATTCATTTATTTATTAAATAATTTATAAATAAATTCTGAAAACTGGAACATAATGCAGACCTTGTTTGAAAATGTACAAAATTATT
The DNA here is from genome assembly GCA_025399935.1 of Amblyopsis rosae. Taxonomy (NCBI): domain Eukaryota; kingdom Metazoa; phylum Chordata; class Actinopteri; order Percopsiformes; family Amblyopsidae; genus Amblyopsis; species Amblyopsis rosae. Next base: position 179 of record JAODTR010013978.1, read on the forward strand.
AACCACAATCCAATTGAAATTTTAAATCACATTTTTCTGTGTTCTTGTATATTTTCAGTGTTTGTAGTATTTTAAATGTATTATTATTTAACTTGCTCCCTTTCCAATGCTGCTTGTTTAACATAAATTAAGAAATTGGCCCACTATATAAGCGGTTTAATATATTAACATTTAAAAGTATAAAGTCAAGCAGCCTCTCGCCTCTCATCTTGGGGATAAATATACGGTTATCTTCAAATATTGTGCTAATTTTATTGTCTGATCATGCTTAGCAAACATGACCATGATGTCATGACTTTTCCCTCATAGCACCAATCCTAAGAGTATGTCATGACTATACTACACTAGTATAGTCATGAGACAAGACTGGGAACCACACACTACAGCAAGTCTTACCTGGCTGCTGTCAATGCTAGACTCCCCTCTCCTAAATTCTCTGGATGGCAAGGGACCTCTGTCAGCTCCTCCCAGACTCAGCCCTGAAGAGTCCTTGCTGGGAAAGACTGAAGCAAATGTGTCCCTGAGCCCTGGGCTCTGCTTCTTAGCCTCCTTCATTATGGCCGGTGTTGAAGGGGCGGATGATGAAGGGGGAATCAGGTCCTGGCTTCTGTTCGTGTTGACGTGCAGTGGTAGGAAGTTGAAGGGCTTCTTGTTCTCGCCAGCTAACTGCCGCTGGTTGTTGGCAGCTGTGACACGTCCTTGGGAGTCACTGCCGATGCTTCTCTGAGAGCAGATGGAGACAACACAAGCATTTACATCACTGTAATGATTGTCTGAAAGGGTCATAGCTGTGTTGAATGTATGGTTCACCTCTGCTACATACATATTTAGACAATAGCGTGTGTGTTTACATGCTGCTCACTTATTGATACCACTGTAGTCCAGAAAACAATAGTCAAATTAACATATTGTATCTGGAAATGACAAGCACCAGACTAAGAATACCTTTATAAACAGCAGCTGTGTACATTTCAACATTCCACAACTACAACATGCACTAGCTTCGCACCTCATCCAAGTCAGTGAAGTTGATTCTCTGACGCAGTCTGTCCAGCTCAGCCTGGTCCGGGACAGACATCTGTGTGGTGTACTTGACATGGGGAAAAGAGTGAGGAGTGCGCACTCTTCTGCGACCGGCCCCTGGAGTGGACTCTGGAGAGATGTCATTAGTCAGCCGACTTTCTGCAACTGCAGCTGAGAACTTCTTCCTGTTCTTCTCCGAAGTGCGGTTGGCCTTCTTCTGCTGCACTCCCCAGTCCTGATCAAACAGCCTAAGTGTCAGTAATAATAATAATAATAATAAAAAAATTTATTTGGGACGCCTTTCTAAGCACTCAAGGACATCTTACATTTAAAATGCATAGATATAGAACAGTTGGCTGAAATATACATGCTAGTAATAAACATTTTGAGAAATATATACAAAATAAAACTGTCAGGTGAGAGTGGAACAAAGGGTAGAATGTCATAGGCAAATTGAAGAGGTGGGTTTTGGGGAGCTTTCCTTGATATAACAACCATGTTTCTACATTATGCTCTACCAGGTTTATACCATGTTATTGAGTCTATCTTCCAGACTTCCATTGCTTATGGTCCAGTTGTGTAGCTCCTGTTCTTCAGAGTCATCAAAAGGAGTGCCTCCTGTTGCCATGTCGACTTCTTGGTCTGTAGGAATTCAAGAAAATATGCAGTCTCAAAAGACAAGAAAACAAATGTTCGCCAAGTAAGGCTGATATAGTAGCACAAAATATTACGAGTTAACTAAACTTCAGTCACAGATATTGCCAGAACAATGTCATGGTTATAAAACCAGGTAGGCCTGTATATAAATACAAAGACAGCTTCATGCTTGCAGTTAAAAATGTAACGTAATATCTGACCAATAAACACTCACTACAGTGCATTACACTACAGTAGATGTACGGTATTGGACTACTTTTTTCGCACTAACTCCATGCTCGACAAATTCTCGCTGAAATGTAAACCAATGGTCAAACAATGTTACGATCTAAACGATAAAACTGTTCACCGATATATTTAACTTATTTCTCTTACCGAAAAATCGTCAGGCACCCGACAACTAAAATATACCGTATATATTTGGTTTTAAGCTTGTTAGTAAGTTTACTCTACGTACACTGTATCACAAAGTCCGTTGGTGCTTTCCGTTAGTTAAGTTTCTTGTTGGGGAGTACCTTAAACGTTGCCTGGGCCACTCGTATTCCCGGGAAAAAGTACAAATCCCCGCTACGCAACGAACTGGAAGGGCTAACTAGCTGTGTTGGGTAACCTATATAGTTTTGTCATGTTTTCATGACAACTACAATATATTTTTGTACGTGGCCTTACACTGAACGACATATAAATATATTGTTCCACTTTAATCCAGTTTGTCGAAAGCACAATACAAACAATGCGGAGTACAAGTTTGCCTGCGACACATCAGCCAGAGCAGATAGCGACTGCTAGCCTACATTAGCACGAATGCAAGCCTGTCGCATCGCAACAGGTTGCACCACACCACAAGCTAGCTAACCTGATCACTACTGTACCTTACCGTTAACATACCGTTGCGTGGCTCATTTTCAATAAACGAATGTAAAGTCAGTGTTTAAGGTTAAATCTGTCGTTCTAGAATTTGCTAAATATGAGATAGGACCTGGACAATACATTCTCATTAGGCTATTTAAAAGCTAACGTTAGCTACTAGTAGTACATAAATAAAGCATTATTTGCATACCGTACTAAGTCCTGCAAGCAATCAGGCTCAAATCGTCAATAATAAAAGCACACCTCTCATATCTATACTTTATTATATAAGTGATCCGAAAACTTACGTTATTATTATCATAACCCGATTGCTCCGTCGGAACTACAATATTAATTAATGTAGACCTTGCTAGCCATTGCACTGCACCCTCCGATAAGGTAGGCGTCAGTACAACGACTTTGCCCTGGCCTGTGTTATACCACAGGAAGTACTTTTAAGTTGAAACGAGAAGAAGACTTGTCTTCGTTCATGAAACGTCGCATTTAACAAAGTAGACGTATGCGCTTTAATCTATTTGTATGCCATCATTTTCAATTGACGAGACAATTCACATACCGGTGTTTGTATGCAGTTCTGTCGTGCTAGAAAACAATCTAGCGCGTATTTTAAAAGTACGACTATTTGTTTGAGACTGATACTTAGCCAGTAAGCTAACGTGGGCCTGTTAACGAAGTGATTTTTTCACAGGGCAGTATTTAGGATCCTACCGCTTATTAGCAGGCAGATATAACATCTACGTTTGTTGTATTGCACATTGTCGACCCTTAAATACAGTTATGGGGTCATCCAAAAAGCACAAGGAGAAGAGCCGTGACAAGGATAACGAGGAGCGCCGCCGGGAACACAAGAAACATCGTCACAAGGATAGAGAAAGAGATCCAGAACGGGATGGAACTCGAGAGAAAGAGAAGAGAAAACGATCCAGGTCCAAGGAAAGAAGTGGACGGGATAGTCGTAGTAAAGGAGAAAGGGGCACTGGGGAGCCGCGAGTGAAGAAGGAAAAAGTTGATCGTGCATATGATAATAAAGTTATTGAGCCCCAGTCGGCCAGTGGAGATGCCTCACTCAGCATCGAGGAGACAAACAAACTTCGAGCTAAGCTGGGTCTGAAGCCTCTGGAGGTAAATGAAACCAAAAAGGAGCTTGGCACCAAAGAGGATCCACTCGTGGCAGAGACTATAAACCCTGTTTACATCAAGCAGCAGAAAGAGATGAGAGAGAAGCTTGCGGCAATGAAAGAAAAGCGTCTCCTCAATCAGAAATTAGGTAAAGTAAAGACCTTAGCAGATGATGACTGGTTGGAAGACACCACAGCATGGATTGAAAAAAGTAGGAAAATGGCAAAAGAAAAAGAAATGGCTGAGAAAAGAGCCAAACTTCTACAAGAGATGGATGAGGAGTTTGGTGTAAGTAGTCTGGTAGAGCAAGAATTTGGACAAAGCAAGAAGGAGGCCTATACATCAAGAGATCTAAAGGGGCTTTCAGTACAGCACCAGATAGAGTCCTTCAATGAAGGTGAGACTGTCATTCTCACACTAGAAGACAAAGGCGTACTTGAAGAGAAGGAGGATGTACTGGTAAATGTGGGTCTGGTGGACAAAGAAAAAGCACAGAAAAATGTGGAGTTAAAGAAGAAAAAGCCTGATTACAAGCCATACGAAGAAGAGGAAAGCATAGATGACATGGTTACGATTAAGCCCCGGATTGTACTGTCAAAGTATGACGAGGAGATTGACGGGGAAAAGAAGAAGAGTTTCCGTTTGAGCACGGGGGGCTTTGCTGAGGGGGACCGGGAGAGGGAGCTCCAAGCAATAAGAGACACTCTTCGTAACCAGGCCCAGTCCTTGCATATGCCTGCCCTCACCATTGCCTCAGAGTACTACACGCCTCAGGAAATGGTGGGCTTTAAAAAGACAAAACGGCGTGTGAAGAAAGTCAGAAAGAGGGAGAAGCAATCGGCCCTGGATGACGTGCTCCCAGATGAAACCCGCAGCACTGACTTTGGCTCTCGGTCACGTGGTCGGGGACGCAAGCAGCAGGTGGACGAGGAGCCTGGGGGAGCTGTTGGAGATGGCAGCACCCCGCCCCAAGTCATTCCCCTTCTGTCCGATGACATTAGGACGGCAGAAATGGACATAAGTGATGACGATGAGGAGGAATTCATAGCTGCTGACACGGCTCCCATTGAAGAAGATGAGGCAGAGCAGGAACTGCAGAAACAACTGGAGAAACAAAGGAAGCTGAAACAAAAGCAGCTCCTCAAGGATTCCGGAGAGAAGGTAGCAGAGCAGTTGAAAGTGCTCTGCGAAGGCGACAATGAGGATGACCCCGACAGAAAGACCAACATTGTGTTCAACGCCACTTCTGAGTTCTGCCGAACTCTCGGGGACATTCCAACTTATGGCCTATCAGGCAACCGAGAGGACCAGGAGGACATTATGGACTTTGAGCAGGAGGCGGAGAGAGGGGATGCCGGCGAGTCTGATTCTGATTTGGACGAAAACATTGGCTGGAGCACTGTCAATTTGGACGAGGAGCAGAAACAACCCGATTTCACTACAGCCTCCACCACCATCCTGGACGAGGAGCCTATAGTGAACTCTGGCTTAGCTGCAGCCTTGCTGTTGTGCAAGAACAAAGGTCTACTGGACACTCAGATGCAGAAAATAGCCCGTGTCAGGGCACCAAAGGGCGCTTTGCCAAATGATAACTACTGCATTGAGGACAAGATGACTATTGATGACAAGTATAGTCGTAGAGAAGAGTATAGAGGTTTTACACAGGATTTCAAGGAGAAAGACTGCTATAAGCCTGATGTCAAGATTGAGTATGTGGATGAGTCTGGCCGGAAACTCACTCCAAAAGAGGCTTTCAGGCAGCTCTCTCACCGATTCCATGGCAAAGGATCTGGTAAAATGAAGACTGAGAGGAGGATGAAGAAGCTGGAGGAAGAAGCCCTGCTGAAGAAGATGAGCAGCAGTGACACACCACTAGGAACTGTGGCTTTGCTTCAAGAAAAACAGAAATCCCAGAAAACACCATACATCGTCCTTAGCGGGAGTGGGAAAAGTATGAATGCAAACACCATTACCAAATAGACTAGATTTTGGGGGAAATCATTTAAGGCTAAGGGCAATATTTTAAGTAACAGAATATTTTTTTTCTCTCTTGTTATAATACAAATTCATTGTTGTAGAATTCAATGTTAAATAAAAGTCAAATAAATTAGGAAATTTGTTTTATATATATTGTAAAATGGTTTCTTTAAAAAAAAAAAAAAATTTTAGAATGTTAATGATTATAATAGTATAACATCTCATACAATAATATACTGACATATCGCTAAAGAAAATTTGTAGTGTAAGGACATATATTGGCCATATAAGTAAAGCGGGCAGAATGTTCTTGTTGAATGTAATCATTTGACTATTTTATTTGATTATATTTCATTGTACATTGCATTTCCTGCTGACAAATGTTTTTAGAATAGTTTTAGCTGTTGTGTTGCTTTTTAATGCTTTTTCTCATGGTGTTACATTTTTATACTTTAGATTATACTTGAAATGTTTTGAAACTACCATATTTAACGTTAGACCCGAGGTGATACATATCCGATGTCACTTAGCTCTCCAATATACACATTTACAAATGTAAACATACTATCAATTACAAGGCAATATAACCTATTGGCTATGTAAATGTAGTCTTAGAAATAAAATAAAAATGTTCAAATGTGTTTTTTTGGAGCGCTACGTGATTAATTTCTTTGGACTAAATGGGTCTTCCAGGGTTAATATAAGTTTTTTCTAATATATCAGAACGCCACCGGATCTGACGCTATGTTTTGGCACTACTTGCAAAGTAGATGGCTAAGCTAGTGCTAGCAACTGTGACACGACATTTGTATAGTGAATGGCTGTGGTGAACATTGTGGTCCAGACTATTTTTTGTAAAGGCAGCTACCTTGAAAACATTTGCTTGCTGATCATCAATGAAAAGACCAACAAGAAAAACGCAAAAGGAGTAAGATACGTCAATGTGTCGGTAGCACAATGCTACATTTTGGAGTAGCTACTTTAGTTAGCTTTTTTGACAGCTTTCTGGTACAGTACTTTGTCTTATAAAATAACGTAGGCATATGTAACATGCAGTAATGTGCCACTTTAAATATGGCTGCTCGAACGACCTGATAATGTTCGATGTTGGTTCATTGCTGACATAATTGGCAAATACCATTTCAAATAGGGAGATGATACATTTAGATTAGCAAAAGTTAGCTTGTGTTCAGCGAATACGATCTAAACAGATTAAGTTACTATGCAGTACTCGACACAAGACTTAAGACACGCCAATGTGTTTTATCAAGCCGATGAATATTAAACGATATATGTATTTATTAAAACAGCGTTACCGTTTTTGTTTACTGTAACGAACACGGATATCCTTATATTTGTAGTGTACTGTCATGTCATATTCAAATGTGTATTTCTTACTTTTAATTGATTTGACCTGCAGGTAAAATTGTGACGTTTAATATGTGACAAATGAGCATCTTAATGAAAAGGTTACATTATAATTAGAATAGCATGAAAGTTGTTGTGTATATTTCCATAAGCCCTAATCGGTGAATTCACGGGGCTTCTGCCATGTCTGAGCCCAAGCCGCCCACGCCAACGCTCCCTACTCCTACTCCTGGAGACACGTATAAAGGTTGGCTTTTCAAATGGACCAACTACATAAAAGGTTACCAACGAAGGTGGTTTGTTTTGAGCAATGGTCTGCTGTCGTATTACAGGTAAGAAATATTCAAACCACTGAATTAACTACATCCTTATGATGGCTAGATTAACGTTTTACATTTACATAGAACATAATGTTAAAATGTTTAACTTGTATTTGAAATTATTAGAAATTGTTGTAGTAATTGAAACCAGTAATTGTTGTCCATGTAACATTTTGTTTTCTAACCCTGTCCAGGACCCAGGCAGAGATGGGTCACACGTGTAGGGGCACCATCAACCTGGCCACAGCAAACATTGCTGTGGAGGACTCTTGTAGTTTTGTAATCTCCAACGGTGGGGCACAGACCTACCACCTGAAGGCCAGCTCAGAAGTAGAGCGCCAGCGTTGGATCACAGCTCTGGAGTTGGCTAAGGCCAAGGCTGTCCACATGCAGGCCGAGTCTGGTTAGTGCAAACTACACGAGAAGTGGTATCCAGGCTCTGCTCAACTTTTGCTCTAAAATAACATTTGGCTGAGATTATTGTCTAGAAACCCTGTTTGCATTAGCGTTTACACAGCCACTCTGGACGGTGGACCAATTGGTTACTTGTGGGAGTGGCTAAGTGCAATGATGTGTTCGTTTGGAAATGTTAGTAATAAAAGAACCTGTTACATTCCCAATAGAATACAAAGACTAAAACGTCACCAATGCAGCGTGTCCAGACCCTATTCATGAAATGAATGTTGGGCGTGTTTGCACCAGGCTAGAGAAATAGTGCAATTGCAATGTCTTTTGTTTTTCTATATAGATAGGATGTCTCTGCTTACAGTATACCCTTCCCACTCTTCTTGCACAGATGATTCAGGTGACGATTGTTCGACATCACCTCCCACCTCGGCACAGGGTGGAGGCTGTCGTAGCTCTGAGGTCCAGTCCACACTTCGCACCCTTAGCAGCAAGGTGGAGGACCTGAGCACCTGCAATGACCTGATCGCCAAGCATGGCTCTGCCCTCCAGAGGTCAGTCATCAGGCGCTCGGTACACTAAGTTTTGCTGCATTATAACTATTGGTGATGATGTATCTATCTACTGTACATATATTAGATCATATTAAACATAACAGTATGTGTCCACACGTCACGCACTTGTCTTTAATAAGCCAAAACCAATCCTGGTATTTAAACAAATGTTCAGTCTATTGCCATTTCAGATTGTTGAATGTTAAATATATGCGGCAGCATCCTGAATGCACCTCTTATCTGTACAAACTCAACTGGTGCCTGCCCACCTGGACGTTGATCGAATGGATGTTTCCCAGTCTGGTGTGTAAAGGCATTGTATGTGACCCCACATTGTCTTCTTCTTCCTAGGTCTTTGACAGAGCTGGAGGGGATACGTGGAGGAGGAGACATGGGGGAGAAAATCAGACAGGTGACCGAGAGGGCTACGCTGTTCCGAATCACTTCCAATGCCATGATAAATGTAAGTTCCCTCAAGGTGGATTGTGCTTGTGACCCACTGAAGCATCGCTTGCATCTCTTCTGAATACCTTTCCTGCTCCCTACAGGCATGCAGAGACGTCCTGTCTCTGGCCCAGACTCACAGTAAGCGCTGGCAGAAGGCCTTGCAGACCGAGAGGGATCAGAGAGTAAGGCTAGAGGAAACCCTGGAGCAGTTGGCCAAGCAGCACAACCACCTGGAAAGAGCCTTCAGAGGAGCCACAGTACTTCCTGCTTCACTCAGCAACCCTGCCATTGACAACAACAAGGGTAAGAAGACTTTCACTTCTGATTTCGTTTATAATTCAGGTTTGTCTGTATTTCTACAATGTTATTGAAATTCCATTTGCTGTTGCAGCACATTGAGATAAAGAACCTAATTTAATGTATAGATGCGTAGTTGTATAATGCATTTAATTGGTAGTTTCATTAGAGTTGTCCTCCACTTTCTCCACCTGTCAGACTCTGGTGGTTCGGGGAAAGGTGATGCCAGTGACGAGGATGATGAGAATGAATTCTTTGATGCCATGGAAGATCCGGCAGAGTTTATAACTGTCCCTGCCGACCCCAAATACCACAGGTCAGCAGCTGTGCTTCACTCTTGCCTCCCATGTTATATGCACATGTTCTATTGTTTCAATCGTTTGCCTTCTCCTTTTGCCACCCAGGAGGTCTGGCAGTAATGTAAGTGGACTTAGCAGCGAGCTCGGAACAGACGATCAGTCGGTAAGTGTGTTTGGAATATATTTAGTATGTGTTCTGTACAGTTATTTGATGTTTTTTTTTCCCTGCTATGCTGTGGCCAAACAAACTATAACCACTTGACCCTGTGTTCCTTCCCTTCCAGCTCGACGAACAGTCTTTAGCATCCAACCCGGAATCTCCACAGTCCGTAGATATGGAGCCAGTCAAGCAAAGGAGGACCCGTATCCCCGACAAGCCCAACTACTCCCTCAATCTGTGGAGCATCATGAAGAACTGTATTGGGAAGGAACTCTCAAAGATCCCAATGCCTGTGAGAAACCTGCCTATTTGTGTACACACGAAGAAAGAGAAAAAAAAACAAACACCCAAGCAGGTTTTGATCCGTCGTGAGACTTGACACAATGCTAAACCGGTTCACTCCTCTCAGGTAAACTTCAACGAGCCGATCTCCATGCTCCAGCGTCTGTCTGAAGACCTGGAGTACTACGACCTGCTGGACAGGGCGGCGAAGTGTCCCAGCTCCCTGGAGCAGATGTGCTACGTGGCTGCGTTCACCGTCTCGTCCTACTCGACCACTGTGCACCGCACAGGCAAACCCTTCAACCCTCTGCTGGGGGAGACCTTCGAGCTGGATCGACTACAAGAATGTGGCTACCGCTCCCTCTGTGAACAAGTGAGTACCACCGAACAGAGACGCGCGTTATAAAGAACAGGCTGAAGGATGGAAAGACAAAATTGATACAGCGTGTAGGACGGGGAAGTGTTTCCCTATAATGTATCCTAATATTGATTCTAAATATTGTATGCTGTTAATTTACACCTCAGTAAACAGTACGGTAAGCACTTAGAAAAGCCTCAAAGGTGGAGTCAGCAAAGGTAAGCTAATACACTTAGTCAAATTAGCTGTGCGCCCTGAAAAGAAGAAAAACATCCAGTGTTTCTGTAAATGGGAACGCCACGTGGTGCAGAGACACAGAGAGCACAACAAAATCCCGGCCTTGGCAGAGCTTCTGAGTTAGCATCCTGTGTCATTGAAGGGAGAGTTTCTGTTTTGATTGAATTAAAATATCAACAGTTTTTCTCTCAGTATCGCTAACCACTGTTTTTTTAAACGCATGTTCCAGTCAAAGTTTAACACACTAATCACATGCTAACAACCAATGAGAATGTCCATACACATGCTCCTCTTCTGCCTTCCCTAGGTGAGTCACCACCCACCGGCTGCAGCACACCATGCCATCTCTGAAAGAGGCTGGACCCTCAGACAAGAGATTGCTTTGGCCAGCAAGTTCAGAGGGAAATACCTTTCCATCATGCCTTTAGGCAAGTGTCACTGTGTGCACTACAACGATGGCCCTAACCATGCAGATGTGGTGTGTGGCTCTACAACGATGGCCCTAACAATACAGATGTGGTGTGTGTGTACAACGATGGCCCTAACAATACAGATGTGGTGTGTGTGTGCACAACGATGGCCCTAACAATACAGATGTGGTGTGTGTGTACAACGATGGCCCTAACAATACAGATGTGGTGTGTGTGTACAACGATGGCCCTAACAATACAGATGTGGTGTGTGGCTCTACAATGATAGCCCTAACAATACAGATGTGGTGTGTGGCTCTACAATGATAGCCCGGCCCCTAACGATGCAGTGGTTATTGTGTTGGTTACAGAAGCCCAACATTTTAAAATGTTACAACGTCTGTTACATGCTTCTGTGTGTTTTATTAAGGAAGGGGTGTGATGTCGGCGTCAGCAGGCACACACGTATGCACTGAATATGCTCACTTCTCCATATCCAGGTTCTATCCAGTGCATATTTGAGAAGAGTAACAATCACTACTCGTGGAAAAAAGTCACCACTACAGTGCATAACATCATTGTAGGAAAACTCTGGATTGACCAGGTAAGATAACGCTACAATTACACTGCTACTCTGAGGATGCTATGCTTGTGCATGGCTACTATTTACAGTTGTCCAATAACGGAACGCATTAAGAATGTGGCCAAACGGAACAACGCTGAACGATGTGTGTCTTTCTCAACGTGCTGTGGTTTGTTGGTTTGCATCGTGTGGTGTTGGCAGCAGTTGTGCTTCCTCATGTCGTTGGATATTTGATGTGTGCTCTCTATTGTGGTGGCCCTGGCCAGTCAGGAGAGATCGACGTAGTGAACCACAGGACCGGAGATCGCTGCCACCTCAAGTTTGCACCCTACAGCTACTTCTCAAGAGATGTAGCCAGAAAGGTGAGTTTATAACGATAATGTTGGCGTGTGCCGTCTGCATTTTCATATATGAATTCTAGAAAGAACTACTCAAATACAGTACAATATTAATATTTAGATTTTGTGTAATACTCATTATTTAACTTTGAATTGTATCCTGTGTGTATTGTGTATAATATGAATGTTTCTGAACATGATTATTAATCTAACATGTACTGCAAGACTTAAGTAAATTACTTTTGCTGGGTGCCAGGTGACTGGTGTGGTTACAGATAAGGATGGGAAGGCTCACTTTGTGTTGTCTGGAACGTGGGATGAGAAAATTGAGTACTCCAAGGTAATGCAGAGCAGCAAAGGTGAGAATGGGACTGAAGGCAAGCAAAGGACTGTCTACCAGACCCTCAAAGCCAAGGAAATCTGGAGAAAGAATCCTCTTCCGTGAGTCCAAGTGCTGATCCACGCCTATCCATCACTTGTGGCCACATAGCCTGTATGTTTCTGAAAGTGTGTGAGCCATTTAATAAGTGAGGCAATTCACACTGCCCTGTCTATGTAATGTATAATGCTGCATGTCAAGTGGTAAATGCATGGATTGCCAAACAAAGCCGCATATGTAAATATTTACAAAGTATGTGGAGAAGTAATTACTCAAATAAATAAATCTGGATATTATTCAGACAATAACACATAAGGTTAAGTGTGTATGTGTGTGTGTAAAAGGTTGTTATATTTATATAAGGATCCCATTTTGATCTGTGTGCTTAAAAGTGCAGGCACTGAAATACAGCTGTTTAAACAGTAAACCCAAACTTTTAAAATGCGTAGTACATCGTTGTGCACTGTCTGTTTTCTTCACGACCAAGCTGTGTGTGTGTGTGTGTCCACAGAGAGGGAGCAGAGACCATGTACTATTTCTCCTCCCTGGCGCTAACACTCAACGAACCCGAGGACGGCGTGGCGCCCACAGACAGCCGGCTGCGGCCCGACCAGCGCTTGATGGAGGCGGGTCGATGGGACGAGGCCAACGCAGAGAAGCAGCGGCTGGAAGAGAAGCAGCGCACCACCCGCAGGGAGAGGGAGAGGGAGGCTATCAAGGCAGCCAGCCCAGCAGAGGAAGGTGAGGGGGAGCTACATGGAGCAGAAGCAAAGGAGGCAACAGGATGTGTAGAGGGAGAGAGACTTGTTTACCTGATTCAACAGGCTGTGTATAGCAGCAGGGGTTTCTCTGGTATGAGTGCTTTACATTTGTGTTTGCGTGTGTGTGTGTGTGTGCGTGCGCTCGCTCGCGTTCATTCGTTTGTTCGTTATGGTTTCACTTGTCTGTCTTTGTCTCTACCTCAAGCTGTCACAGAGGATTCCATCATTGACTCACCTATGAAAAGCAAGTACCACTCAGCTTACTTTATGCTATATTGTTGGCCAAAGACGCACAATATTTCTAGTTGGGGACCGTGGGTGGTCAAATAAACTTAAAAATACTTTTCACCACGTAATTTCATCCCTCCATCCATTCTCTTCCACTTAGCTGCTTCTGAGGAGATTGGCACTGAAGCGAGTGAGATTTCGATTGAAAGCAAGTATCCCTGCACATTATTGGTGCTTTAAAAAAATACTGTTTACATTTTAATACAACTGAATTAATGTTGTTAAGACCTAAAAGAAAAGAAACTGATTTCTTTCTTTTTCAGATTTTTAAATGTCTTCCTTCGTACCGATACAGTATTTTGTAGTATTGCGATATGTAATACAGCAACGCTTGTAAAAACTTTTATTTTAAAATCTTTTTTTTGGTAACATCCTGATTTAGCATTTCTTCTCTATGGTTTATTCTGAATTGATAACCGTTTATCAAGTGGGTAGAGAACCACCAACCAATCGGCGTCAACAACAGTGACAAAGTATATCCTAAATTATCCCAATGTGGTCCAATCGTAGGCTAGCAGCTTTTGTTTGAATAGCATGTCAAATGTTTGTTGTGCTGATTAGCTGAAGGTGTTCCAGTCACCTGCTAATAATACTGATTTATTGACACTGCCTTGCTTATGGTGTTCAATTGAGAGTTCCCAGACTATGTAAAACGATGCAAATCATAGGGACAGAACTTACAAATCAAGGTGATTTTTACCAAATGTTTATTTTGGTACTGGGATAATTAACAGTTGTTTTTGAAAACCACTTGATAAGCCTCACAAACTCTTGGTTTAGTGTATAATCAGGAGAAAAGTTGAGGTCCTGTAAACTACTGTAAACCAATACACTAGAGCAACAGTAGCAGGGAAACATTGCCAAACAGCAGAGCAGTTTAAAATTGCAATATTATCATATCAAAGGATCATGCTAATATTGTGTTTCTGCTGAATTCCATGGTGAATAGATATATCCAGTGTGTATATATAGGGAAGTCGGAAACATACTGTAGATAGGAAAGTGACCAAATCATTGGTCACTTGTTCTTTATTACTTTTCTATCTCTTGCTTTACGTATTGCTGTAATGCCATGTTAAGCAGATACAAGGATTCTCTTCCTCATAAACCCGTTGCATGAAAGTATCCCCTTCTGGTTTCACTGTTTCCCTCACATCATACCCATTCATGCATGTCTCTTATCCTCCAACCATGCATCCTTCCTTCTTTCTTACAGACCCTAATGGACCACCGCAGTCCGCTTTAAGCAAGTATTTTTCTTGTGACATACACACCTTTCATGTTTTGTGGTGGTTCTTATTGATGGGGGGAATAGTTAGACTTCTTCCTCATATCCTATCATTCTCTCCTCATGTTCTTTCCATCTTCTACCTCAGCCACAAGGGTGGAAGGTCCTTATGCTTCGGGCAAAAGCAAGTAACATCAGACCTGCTCTCCTGTATGCTGCTGGTTTCCTCTCTCCTCCCTTTAACGCTTTGTTTTGTCAGCCATGTCTTCCTGGGGCTTCAGCTGTCAGTTGTAGCTCATCTTCTTGTGCACTCTAATAGAGAAGCAGTGCTGTGGTCCTGTAGGGACGTGGGCTTCTACTACCTTAACAAAATAAACGCCCTTATTCTCCTGTAGAATGAGAAATGTTGACTAATCCTAAATAAGCAAGCTTTTCCCCAGGCCAAGGATACCCACATTCCTCTAAATGACCACATTTGCCATGTCCCATATATGCAGTCAAAGTTCACTGGCCTCCTCCTTCTAACCATATGGGGGTCCTATGAAGATTTCACTTGGTGGAGGAGGGGATGGAGGAATAATTAGAACTACATTTCTTTCATTAACATTTTCCCCACAGGCAACCATCAAGACAATTATGAATCACTTTGGTTCAAGAAGATAGATGATCCTACATCCGGAGAGAGCGTGCACATCTACAAGGGAGGCTACTGGGAAGCCAAGGACACAAGCAGCTGGGAGATGTGCCCTGACATCTTCTGATACCCTCACCTGAGGAGGAACTGTCCAACAGGATAACGCAGGCGTGAACATGCTCTTTCTGCTCTCACCGCCACACACAGCCTCCAGGCCTCGAAACACACAATCACACCAAGACATGAACCTTCTTTTGTTCACCTTTCTCCCACTTGTTTGTCATCACTTCACCAAATTCACCATTTGGATGTAAACCTAAATGTCAAACGTATAATACTGTCTTGTTTTCATTTAATAACTACAGCATGACACATTTATAATAACAGTACAATCATTTGAATAGTTTTGATACTCTTGAGACTGAGTCAAACTTGCTTTGGTGCTGCTGATTTTAAATGTGAACTGCACCAATTCCTTTTAGTGATCAAGTTTTTAACTGGATATCTGTCTTTACAACATATGCTGTGTGTCTCGTATTTATACAAGGCGGTCTAACAATGGGTAGAATTGAAATTAAAAGTGTTTGGGTGAATATCATGAGACAAGGCCAATTATCTTGATCACTGCTGTGATTTGCTGTGTGCATAATGCAGTAGTTATTCCACTAGGTAATCTCTCCAGATCGTGTTGATGCAAACTCTAAAACACAACTACCACTTTGGAAGTAAACAGTTTGCAAAAAAATGTTTTCTTAATAATGCTGCACAAAAGACTACAGTAGGTGTCAAATTGGCACCAGTGGAGTCTAGCATATGGGCCTTATTCTTGTCAGAAAAGCTTAGCTTCCACTTATACATCCAATGTCCAGTAAGGCAATGTCAACTGCCGGCACAAATGTGAGTGAAAGAGTGAGAACAACACTTGGTTGTTATTGCTAAAAGACAATGTCTGCCCTGGTAATTGTATATTGTGTAGTTTGCGGTGTGTGGTGATGTATGAAGATTCTTGGTAAATTCCATATATCACTCCTAACACCTTTTACAGAAATAATAATGAATCCAGAATTATGAATGAATCTTGTATTATTTCTTTCCCCCTAGCCTAAGTGATGTTTATAGTGTAGATGTAGAATGGGAAGCAGCAAGCACAGTTGTGTGCACATGCACAAAGTAGAATATGATGTCGGTGCTAAGGATCATGTTGGATGAGAGGTAATGTGTTGTAGGTTTAGGATGTGAAATTTATGGTTGAGGTCTGTATTCGGTCAAAAGTTAAATCAAACTTTATTATCAAGTGTACTTAATTACAAATTGCTGATAAAACAAATGTTATTGCAAATACTGCTTTGTAAATATATGTACAATGATATAATAGTATGATTAATCATATTGACTAATAAGATTCACAGAGATGGTAGATCTAATTCAGTTAATCCAGAACAGGATAAACCTTTGATTGTGTCCTTTTCATCTCATACACTGCTAGTGGGCCAAGTCTTTCAGAGGTTCAGATTAAAACAAAACACGAGTTGCACACATCCATCAATAAACATCCTGGTAAATTGAACTATTGTTTGTTAGCGAAGCCTACCTTTAAAATAGAAATACCTTTTATTAAATGTTCTCTTCCACCAACGCACTTGCTTTTTGTAATCCACATGTTGTACTATATTTGTATAGGTGGTTGTAGCTGCTACAGTAAGTAGCCTGTGGTTTTACCATGTAGAGAACCCTGGGACAATTATGAATTCATGCTAATTACCTATGCATTTTCTGAGGTTATGCTATATTAATTCCTGCTGGAAGTTAATTGTGATACTTTCCCTATTTTCTGTTATTTGTTATTGCAGACTGCATTAAACAAAGCCCCAGAACCATGCCCAACACTTGATGGACTTCAAATCTGTGATCTTGGCAATTGTTCCAATACAGATTCAAATTCTTCGTACAGACTACAATATATTTACTAATTTCTTATGGTGATGGCTAGCCAATAAGAGTATAGGTTTAAAACCATTTGAACCAAATTTGATGCAATATCTAAGAGTTTGTCTTTTAGTTAACTTTTACCTATACCTTATTTGTTATATTTTCTAGGAGTGGGAAAATAATTGATGACATATCATTCTACAGTTTAAAGAATAAGCATTGCTGCATAAAGTTCCTTGCGGATTATATATTTAAAAAAAAAGATGTGTTAACACGGGTATGCTTCAATGGAACCCATACAATTTGGAAGATGGCTCAAAAGTTCACTTGTAGCCTAAGGTTTTGTCACTCTAACTTTGAGTTAAATCATATGTTGCAGTATTCCTGTTAGGGACATACAGGATCTTCGGGGCAATTTTCGTTCTTACCCTCACCTATGGTCATGAAGGGTGGGTCATGACCGAAAGAACTAAATCACGGTACAAGCAGCTGAAATTGGTTTTCTCAGGAGGGTAGCGAGCATCTCCCTTAGATATAGGATGAGAAGCTCAGCCATCTGTGAGGAACTCGGAGTAGAGCCGTTGCTCCTTTGCGTCAAACAGAAACCAGTTGAGGTGGTACGGGCATCTAAGGATGCCCCCTGGGCGCCTCCCTAGGGAGGTGTTCCAGGCACGTCCAGCTGGGAGGAGGCCTCAGGGAAGACCCAGGACTAGGTGGAGAGAGCACATTGGACTGGGAACGCCTCGGGATCCCCCAGTCAGAGCTGGCTAATGTGGCTCCGGAAAGAGATGTTTGGGGTGTGCTGGAGCTGCTGCCCCCGTGACCCGGCGGTGTTATTATGACAGCGAAAGCGACTTTAAAACAGCAATGGTGGTTTATAAGAGGTTTTAATGTAGATGCTGCAAGCATCAGTTTTATTAGAATATATTAGCAAAGAATGGCACAAAGGCTTTTCTCAATGGAAAATGTTTTCAATCTTTTGCAAGAGATGATTTATGATGATTTTTAACTAGCTCCACTAGTTCACAGGTTTGTCCAATCACCTGCAAAGTATTTTTTTAAAGTATTTCTTAAGTGCCTGCCCTTTCTAAAGCTTCAACAGACAGCTCTCCAAGTGAGAACCCATCTGGTGTGTCAGGTTACACTATTATATCTTTACATGGACTACTTATTTTATGCTATTAATTAATTAATTCAAAATAATGTATTATTATTTTAATTAAAATATCATATGATCAACGTGTCCAAAATAGGTGTTAACTTTCATAATTTTGGCCAAAAAACAGCAGATATTCACTATTTCTCTGATAATGACATGACATGACAATGACATGATGCCTTTTAACTTCTAACGGCTGTTTATTAAATATAGCCCACACTTCTGTATTTATACCCTGCAAAATATTGTCCTGTGGTGTGACGGCATGTCCTGTAATGTGACGTCACATCAATCGTAATTAAAAGGTATTTCATGAAGGCTAAATTAAACTAATCATCATGCATATGTTTTAATAATTTAACTAGAAAAGAAAACATAATTTCATCAGGATTTTATCTATAATGGATTATGGATTCTATCACTAATTCATAGCGAAAATACGCTATGAATTATATAGATATACACAGTATTATTAATGATTTGCAGATAAGAATACTTAAACTTCCATTAATTTTGATCTATACTTAAGATAGAAAAAGCATTTATTAATCATTTTAATTTAAAGTGACACACACCACAGGACAATTTATGTAATAAACTTTTAGAAAAGCTCATAACATTTTGGGAAAATAAGTAAGTTCTAGGGAACATTTGCAGTTTCAGAAATTCAGACTTTAAATGTTGGTATTTTATGGGAAAGACTTTTTTTTTGACAAAAAAACTCTGTAAACTACCCAGGTCTACTTATTGTGATACAAGCAATTCAGAGTTGCATATGTTTTCACTTATGAGTGAGTGCTTTGCTGAGAGACTTTTGTGTGTATTTGAGGGTATTAATTATTACTGAACACATTACAAACGTTTTGCACGTTCTTGACCTACTTTCAAAAAAGACATTGGCTGCGTAAAAGGGCGTGGACGTGGTGGAGTGTTGGATGCATGGTAAAGTGAAGGCGTAGGCTATACCTGCAGGTCAGGTGTAGCATATTTGTGACCATTTGTCATATAGTCTAGACAACTAGATTTCGTTAAATATTTTAATCTTAAATGTATACTGTCTCATTCTGAAATAAAACTGAAATTTGACTACATGCTATACCGACAGAGGTAGTGCGCTACAGGTAGGCTATGCTCTGGTTGCATGTAGGCTACTGTACAGTTGAAACCAAACAATCTACGACAGTGAAGCACAATTGATGACTTTCTTGTAAATAAATAATATGCAAGTCACGTGAACGTAGTTCTAACTCACAGCCCATAACTCCTCCCTGTTGTTGCTGTTCAGTTCACTGCCGTTCGCGTTCATAACGTATAGCAAACGTTCCACCATCCTGAACGCAAGGGAAGTGACGTAGCCCTTGTTTGTCTTTATTGTTTGCTGCTATGTAACAAAGGCTTCCGTATTTTCTCAAAAATACCGTTTTTAATAACTTATCTGTTTACCGTCGTTATTTGGTTATTTGATTTAGTTGCGGAAAGCATGTCAACAAAGCAGGCACAGGTCGGAGGAGACTGCACGGATGCAAGGCGTGGTGATGGGCAGGAGTAAGTAAAGCCAACACAAACTTGTGGTACGGTAGTCTTTATTTTAACACAATTAAAGGCCGAAGGTCGATTAATTAAAGATTGAGAACTGTATGTACTCGTATAGTTCAGCACTGTTTTCACGCGTTGACTGCCATTGTTTACAGACACGTATCATAGGTTAATGATCTCTCTGCCGTTTATTTGCTCAGGCAATAATTAGAATGTCTTACTTTAGATCTGATGCATCATGTACTCCTGGTCCCATGGACGTGGATGCCACGCCCCAGTCCCACAGCTTCAGGTACAACCTTGACTACCCCAGCATTGGCAAGTGTATCATTATAAACAACAAGAACTTCGATAGACGTACAGGTAGGCATATCCATTTCGTTGACGTGATCATGTTAAACAATATTACATTACCCATATGTAATGAATAAACAGTTAAATTAAAACATACGTGCTTTATTTCCACATATAAATAATAGTCCTATTATATTATTAGTATTTAATTATTGTATGGGACAAAAAGGTTTTGAAATTTGTTGAATTTAATAGGCCTATAAACTCCAACCAACACATCAGCAGGCCCAGGCAGGTATAAGAAAGAACAATAGACAAATATTTGCCTTAATTTCTAAAAGGTTTGCTTCTTCCTTGTATGGTGTCTATAGACTAGCCCTAATCTTTATTTGGCATCATGCTTATTTTTCTTATGTGTACTGAAGGGTAAAATCTAATTATATATTATAGATTAATATCTATAAATATAAAAACGCATGTGCAACTGTCTTGCACAGAGATGCCCACAAGTATAGGTATGTCCGGGATCAACCAACAGTCTACTACAATAACCATCAGGCTTACTGCCCATCCAGCTCTAAAATAATTAGTAACTAGTAGAGTGAATTGTTTTGTAGTTTTTCAACAACCAGTGCATTCTATTCATCTCTATCTTTGATTATAATATTTATTTTTCTTCTCAAGGTATGAATCAACGAAATGGTACAGATGTTGATGCAGGCAACATGATGAAGGTGTTTGGGAACTTGGGATATAAAGTGAAGATTTTCAATGACCAAACTGTGAACCAAATCAAACAGGTTTTAACTGCTGGTAAGTATGAAAAGCAGTTTGTATCCATGGCATTATATACTTTAAGGTAGGGTTAGCCAGAGCTCAAATGTATATTGGCTTACAATTGCTGACTCGCTTACAATCGCTGACTCCGCCTTTACTCTCTACACTATAGCTAGCACATAAATGTACCAATTATATTCCATTATTATTTTTCAGTGTCCAAAGAAGATCATAGTTGTTCAGCCTCATTTGTGTGTGTTCTGCTAAGTCATGGTGATGAAGGTGTTTTCTTTGGGACTGATACCTCAATAGAGCTCAAAAGGCTCACATCACTATTCCGTGGCGATCGCTGCAAGTCATTGGTGGGAAAGCCTAAGCTCTTCTTTATCCAGGTATACAAAACTGTTTTGCTTGTGTATTGTGTGTGTTTTTTCCCCCAGACTAAATTTATGGTTACAGCATATACATGCATGAATGCTTTTTGCGAATTTAATCTCTTTAAAAAAAGCTTGTATAAATGTTTTTTAATAAACTGTAATGTACGTTGTCATACAGTTTTAAATGCAGAATGTATTTTTGTTTATGCCATGTCAATTGCTTTAATGCAATGTCAAGCACACAAATTACACAAATTATTATTATTATTATTGCTGCAAATGGTCTTGCGTTTGTCTTTCATTGTTTGTGGTGTTTATTAGGCTTGTCGAGGTACAGATGTAGATGGGGGGATTCAACCAGACAGTGGACCAGATGACTGTCCAACAAAGATCCCTGTGGAGGCAGACTTCCTCTATGCTTATTCTACAGCCCCAGGTTTATCTCTCACCATTACGCACATACAACTTGTGTCATTTTTCATGGTCCTTGAAACTAATTATTATTGTGTTAACCTTCTTACTTTAGGCTACTATTCATGGAGGAACATTATGACAGGGTCCTGGTTTATCCAGTCACTTTGTGAGATGATTCAGAAATACGGGAAAGAGCTAGAGCTCCATCACATCATGACTCGGGTGAACCACAAGGTGGCAGTAGAGTTTGAGTCTGTTTCCACTATACCAGGATTTGACGCAAAGAAACAAATACCATGCATTGTGTCAATGTTAACAAAAGAGATGTATTTTACCCCTTGATTATGTTTCTTTGCCTCAAGATATTAATGTGTTAATATAAGGAAGAGAGACCTGGGAAAAATGTTTGTTGGGTGTTTTTGGTGTTTGTGCTTTGTTTTAGTAGTCTACAACTATCTGATATTGTTTGGGGAAAACATCATATTCAATATTTCTCTGGTATTGTGATGCAGTAGATGCATATTTGTGTGTGTTAAACAGTACACATGACTCAGGAAAGTATCTTGGTGCAAGACCATTTTTTGGAGTAGCAAAATGTTACATGTTTTGATAACTCAAAGGGCTATTTGCTCTTCACCAGCATTGGAACTGCAAAGGGAACGTTTTAAAAAAATAATATTGTGCTGTTAGTATGCATGTATGATTTTTTTATTTTATCATTAAAATTAGATGGCTTTTGATGCAAATATTCCAGGGACCATGCAAAACCAATCCAAAGTTGAGGTACCATTTCAGATGCCCATAGCAATTAACTAAATGTAAAGGTCCTTTTGTTTGGCCTGAAAACTGCACTAATGTATGGATACTACAGTCATTCCGTTTTATTTCCAATGGTTTTCTTAATATTAATATGAACCTTATTGAATGCCCATAGACAGTCAATAATACAAGTATGTTGTACTCCATGCTTGTCCAATGATCCTAACCATTTATTTTACCTCACTCACTTCATAGGACTGCTTCAATCATGGTATTTTCATGTGTACTGCCTTTCCCATCAGTGAGAGCCAGAAACACACCGTGTTGAAATAATGTGACATATTTTCACAACTTTTTCTTACTTGAATATAAAATACATTTCACTTTTTGATGGTACTTATTGTGATACTTGCAATTTAGTGTTGCATATCTTTTCACTTTACAGTACGTTCTATTCTACTGAGTTGCGCAAAAATACTTTGTGTGTGTGAGTGTAAGGTACTCTACTATAAATAAATATTTTGTCAGTCGTAAGTGTACTGGGCTGAGTTTTTATTTTAATTAAACTTGGTTGACAGTTCATATAATGGGAATTATGTTACAGAAATGAATCTGTCTAAATCTGTGTTAGTGAACACTTCTCCTTTGCCGAGATAATCCATCCACCTCGTGGCCTTTAATTGTGTGGCCAGCCTACCTGTGCAATACTCATGCTGTCTGATCTGCATCTTGATGTGCCACACCTGTGAGGTGGATGGAGAAGTGCTCACTAACACAGATTTGTGAACAATATTTGAGAGAAATAGGCCTTTTTTGTACATAGAGAAGTATTAGGTCTTTGAGTTTAGCTCATGATGAATGGGAGCAAAAACAAGTGTTGCGTTTATAATTTTGTTCAGTGTACATTTTCATTAAAAACCTTGTTTCCGTTTAGTTCAGAGGTCTTCAACAGTCCTCAGAGGTACTGCAGGGCAACCTCCAAATTATTTGATTCCAAACTTTTTTCTTCCAAAAATGTAAATGTCAGAAAATACCACCTTCTGTCAATTATTTGAATGGCTTAGTTAATGTACGACTTCATGGCACTATAGACCGCCTGACACATTGTTGGCCTGGTAAATAAATATTTTATACAATATGTGATAGAAACAAGGCACAACGTGGAGGCAACACAGTGCTGGTGCACGATCACAGCAAGAAGGTCCCGGGTTCGAACCCCAGTCGTCCCGGTCTTTCTATGTGGAGTTTGCATGTTCTCCCTGTGTCTGCGTGGTTTTGCTCCGGTTTCCCCCACTATCTAAAAATATGTTCGGCTCACCCTCCAGTCTGCCATCTGACCAGTGACACTGGCCCCTACCTGGAGTAGGTCCCCGGGCGCCTTTACCTGTACCTTTACAAGGACCCCCTATCAGCCAAGGGGTCTTTGGCCTGAAAAACGTTGAAGACCTCTGGTCTAGTTGTTGATGATATACCATAGGAAATGTTATAGATTCTCCAAGAGCTTTATCTTATTATTTAATTTGAATGTTCTTCCTGTGGTCTGGATAAAACTAATTGTGTGTAAATTTGCAAATGTAACAATTAGATTCCCATGCATCATAATAGATATGCTTTCCTCTGCTTACTTTATCATTGCCAGTTAACTACAAGCTTTATAGCCTATCACATAAATATAGGCTAGTATTAAGATAATTTCCATCCTGCCCTGCCTTATGAGATCATTAGAATTGAGGCTGTGATTTAACACTTCTTCTGACTAGCATTTTATCCATGGAGTCTTGTCCATCTTTACCAGTGTAAAATATGCTATTGGCTAAGTGCACTGTTGATATATTATTAGCCAGTAGGCTATGTCCCAGTTTAAAATGTCTCTTAATATTTCATGGAATTTACTTTCGAGTTCCGAATTTTGGCCTATTCAACCAAATGTAACTAATTATCATGCCTGAAACGGACCAGTGATCTTGCGCCATCGCGCGATAATGAAGATGTACTGTAGCCTTCAAAATTTAGCCACCTGACTTTGCACGACGACGATGGAAGGATGAAGTCATCGTTCCCATGCCATATCCTACAATAATTTCTGTTGACAGTTGCAGATGACTGTGGTGGTGTAGGTAGTCTCTCTTCCTCTCTTCAACAACATATCTTCAAGGTTGTTTGTTAGAGCATTTAGTAGCTATATGCACAGTCGGCTTACTTATTATTATTTATATTTTTTTCCTTTCTTAACTCGCTTGATATTACTGAAGAATGAAGACAGACGTTCGAAGCAACATGCTTTTTAATTAGCTCTATATATAGCCTTTAACTTAAGATACTAATTCAGACGCGATCAACGTTAAATTAGACCATAGTTTAGATTTTTTAATTTAACGTAAATGGATAAGTTTTTTAAGATAGCCCCGCATTCCCTAGCTTTAGTGCTGTCGCGGATGTGTGGGGATCGGGACTCCACACACATGCCCTGTGAAAAGTTAGCGCACCACATTGGATACGAAATATTCGCCAACTTCAAAGCTGCCAACATGCAGCAATTCTGGAACAAAACTGTGATGCATGCCATGTCTGAGATTTTCTTCCTGGGATTGCTAGATGGGTGCGTTATGTTGATTCAAGGAAAGGAACAACACCTCGAAGTCCTTAAACTCGGATGGACAAGAAGGACCCTGAAACCACCTGAGGGCTTTAACATCAAGGCCATAGGTAGGCTTGAACAGTAGGATACATTAGCCAACTGTAAATTACCAAGCATGATATATTTCTGAAAGGACTCTTTGATTGCATGTCACTTGTGTTTTGATACATAGCCTAGTAGCCCAATGCACGAGGCACGTTTTGTAACACGCCTATAAAGATACTATGTTACAATACAATATTGATGAGGGAAAATGATAAACTTGGCCGAGACAGAAAAGAAATGCACACTGTTTCAGATTTCTTGCACACATTCTGCAATAGTAGGCTTTGTGTATAATGTGTGTGTGTGTGTGCGCGTGTGTGTGTGCGCGTACGCGCTACATTTCAGTGTGCATTTCAGTAGGTGGGTGTTTTGTGCATAGGTCTACATGCTTTTAGGTGTGGATTGAGTGGTTGGGTTGGGTTGGCAGGTCAATAAGATGTAGGCATAGATCATCAGCTGTTATTTCACCCAGCTCTGAGATGCAAAACAGACATTTACAAATACCAGTGAAATGTCAATGCTAAATTACAAACTTTTGATATGACGAGAACAAACATAAAAAGTAAAAACATCATAGCCTATTTTATCAGTAGGCTACTTTTCATTTATATTATCAACTTTTATATAGAACAAACCTAAATGTATTCTCTCTTATGCTGATTGAGCTGTATAACTATACAACTTTACTATGTTAACTCTATATCTTTATCAAATTGTTTGAAGTTGGTCTCTCTTGCATTGTGCTTAATGTTTCTCTGTAATAGCAGTGTCATGGGGAGATTAGTCCTGTAGGTTCACACATAGGTTATTTCGATACGTTGTCATTACAAGCAGCTAGTTTAGCTAGCTGCTTGGTTCATCAGTCTAAATAGGTGACATAGCTTTCATGGCCCTGATGAAGCATGCACTGATAAGCTTTGGAATGTTTATCTTAGCTAATAACTTACCAGACTGGATAATATACCATACATTATACACATTTCCAATGAGAAGATTCCTCTTTATATGTGTATGCTTTTTTCATAATTATCAAAGGGATTTGTTTTTATTTTAATGGTTAACCTATCATTGGTGCTATCCTAGCCGTATGGAAGAGATTAAAAAGGTGATTCATATATTGCCACGATAATAAGAGGTAATAAGAAATTATTGTGCATTCAACATCAAAGGAGTGGATAACAAACCAACCATGTTTATATTGGTGCCAAATTGTGAGACGGGGCATTATTTAACATATTTCAAATATTACTATTTACACCAGACTTTGATATTTTTAATGGTTAGATTTGACCCTGCATTTGAAAGATATAGGGTGAGGTGTCTCTTACGTGTGTCCAGAAATGTCACACTTTTTTAATTATAATTATGCATATGTCTTCTTGCTCTTAGCTTTATGTAATCTAAATGTCTACAGTCTAAATGCCATAATTCTTAATATTCCTTATTATTTTTGTATTTCCTGGTAATAACAGTTGATATACATGTACACTTCTGCTGTGCACTGCAGTCATCTTCAAATTTTTTCAGTTTTACAGGCATTGGGATTTTTTGTCCCCACCCTCAAAGAAGCACAAAGAAGTACTTAACTTGTTTCTGTTACCATTAGCTATAAAAATGACTTTGAAGGAAGGAAAGTGGAACAGTTGTTCAGGAAACGCCCCATGCCCAGCTATGTCCATTGGTCCCCATAGGAAGGATAGGGAGGGTTTTAGAAGAGAATTGAGGGAAACGGTTGATGCAGCAGCAACAATTGTTGCATGTTAGTTAATAGAGCAGTGCCTATACTCAAGGCAAAACTAACTAGCTGCCTGGCTTCGCCTGTATGGGACATGTGTAAAGCATGTGTTACTAGAACATTTCCACAAGGGGGCAGTCAATTCAGAGCAGCAAGGACAGGCAAAATAGGGCATGAAATATTATTTTTGTATGATTAATAAAATCTACCCCTCTGGACATTTATGGTACGTCCACTGCATTTCTCTGGAATTCTATTATAATTAAAAATAATCCATGTTTGATTTACTATTTATTATTCACAGTACCTTAGAGATAGGGTGAGAAGCTCAGCTATCCGTGAGGAACTCGGAGTAGAGCCGCTACTCCTTCGCGTCGAAAGGA
>JAODTR010013989.1:0-20000 GCA_025399935.1 Amblyopsis rosae
TATATATATATATACATACATACACCTACATATATACACCCACATACATATATATATATATATATAGAGAGAGAGAGAGAGAGAGAGAGCACACAGAGACACAAAGAGAGAGAGAGGCAAGCAAGGCTAAAATTGACAAATATGCTCACATTAACGACTCCAGCAATGAAGTTAATACCAACCCATACATTTGTATGATGCGCGCGCACACACACCCTAACAAGACAGAGAGACCGCTCTAAAATAATTAGCTGTTAAGATGGAATTTTATTTCCCATTCTCCCCATGTCCTTGCAGACTGCATCATGTTTCTTTTCTGCATGGCCTCAAGACATCCCAACAAACCCTGGTCTCCTTGTGCCAACCTCCGCTGTCATCATATTTATCCAGCTGGCCCTGCTGGGGAAAAGGCTGGCCATTGGATCTCACACACACACGCACACACACAGCGCTGGCTTCAACCATCACAGGAAATGCATACTGATGAGTTCCTGCCTAATTGCCTAGTCCCTGTCCTCTTGGAGAAGCGGCCAACTGCAGAGCTCGCTTAGCAAACACATTCCACATGGCAGGACATAACGTATGGCTTTTCCCCCGTATTCAACATTCAGCAGCAGCATGCCGCAGGAAGAGGTCGTCTAGGCAAGAGGGTGCCAGCGGGGCCCTGGTAGGCTGCTTGCCTGTGTGCTGAACACACCTTCATTTGTGGATGAAGGTGTCAAAGAAGGGCATGACCAGAGTCAGGATAACATTTAAAAAATATATAAATAGTAGACAAGAGTTTCTAGAGGCTGTGTCTGATGTTAAGGCTCCTGCAGGGATGCGTTAAGGCTGTTCTGGCTTAAAATGAAAGTGCCTTTAAACTGTAACAGCTGTCAGCTACAGCCACACACACACACAATAGGTTGTCCATCAGCCTTGATCTAAAACAACCCGTGCTATAAAGCCCGAATGCCACAAACAAACAGCACAAACAATGTGTTGTTTTATCTGCCTGGCTTCAGAGTAGCCTGTGTAACATTACAGCACACAGCCCTATAATGAAGACAAGCACTCGCGCACAAAAATAAAAACTTCATTACAGGCTTATCAAAGTTTAATGGAGCTTCACAGCCAGTGTGTCGTCTTTTGAAAAAGAATTGGGGACACAGTACAGTGCACTTTGTTGACTACAACTTACAGTCACTAGCTAGCACAGCAATTACATTACTTTCTTTTCCCCATCCGTTCCTTCTCCTTGGATGGGTGGCTTCTAGTGTAGGGCATTGCTGAAGGGTTTGGCAGGCGTTACGCTAATGCCGTTGTTTTGTGTCCCGTGGTACTGTGTGTGTGTGTTTTATGTGTGTGTGTGCGCGCCCGCGTGCGTATCGGTCCAACAGAACTGTACTGATGGATCTGTCTGTGCTTTGCGAGCAGCAGGAAGCCTTATTTGAGTTGCACTACAGGGGGCATGTCTCTTTCCATTGGGGGGGGGGGGGGAAGAAAGAAAACAAGTCAGTGATCTAAGTATGAAGAGTGTGACAATGGTAGAGAGAGAGAGAGAGAGAGAGAGAGAGAGCGAGCGAGCGCCACAAGATGGCAGTGCATCCCCTTTACAATGCCACTGTGGGATGATCGATACAGGAGTGGGAAAACATTTCCCTCAGGAGGAAGAATGCTGAGCTATGAATACATGTGTGGGGTTCATGTGACGCTTCAGCTGGAGCTAAGCACTATGAATGCATAGCTAGTCAGAAGTCAAGACATATTTGAATTCAACTATTTTAATTTTGTGGTCAAAGAGAAATGTTTCATTGTTGTTGCTCACAAAACGACTCTTACTAAAGACTGTGAAAAAAGAAGAAGCTGGAAATATGCTTTGGAAACCTAATACATAAAAAAAAGAATTATATAAATCATACACCAATATCATTTTTCAGTTATAACCTTTAAAGGTGGACTCCTCGATCAATCATGCTATAGCACCCCCAGAACCAGAATGTTCTCTCTCCAGTTCAAGGTTTATTTTGGAAGCACAACCTGGCATGACCTGGCTGTGTGGTAAGAGGTGGTGAGCCTATCATCTCTGGATGAGGAGGAGTAGAAAAGAGCAATCAGCACTCACATGAGACAGGGCCATGCTTTCTGAGTTGTGTAATGCCTCTTGCGACCACAATTCCAGGAGAAGTGTACATTTAACAACACCTACCTAAACATTTCATTGTTATCCACTTACTTCAGGGGTAAGATACGGTCAAACACACATCCAGGCTTTACAGAAATAACTTTAGTTTAACAAAGTTTTGCTAGAAATTGTATTATTCTGAAGAAAAAAAAAAAGAAAAAAAAAAAAAAAGCTTTCTGCAAATAATGTCAACAGCTGTAAAAAAAAACGTCCCCCGGAAAGGTGGCATTTCAACCCTAATCAGGAAACGAGAGGTGTGGCATTTATTTTGCTTGCTGGTGGTCAACCTCTATGACAAGAGGGCAGTAGGCTTTTCCAAGGCTTTTCCAAGCAGAAGCAGGGCCAAACAAAACAATGTCCCTTTAGACCAAATGCTGAGGTGCAGTCTTCACCATGACTGGAGTTTATTTCCCATTCCCCGCTACAATGAGGCCTATTACAGTATATTTAACAGTGCATATTCATATTAAGTGTAAACATGAATTATGCATGAGCAAAACTAATATTTTAACAATCAATATGAAATCCCTCCAAAACTACTTTTAGGAGTCCTAACTGCCGTAGCTGGGGGCATGCTTAGCCATTCCCATATTGGGTCGGTGTGTGGTAGACTTTGCATAAAGTAGCTCTGTTCGCTGAAGTACTATACATTTTTGATTCCAAGAGAGGAAACGCTATTTAACGTTACATCACATAAAAGAATTAGGATACGTAAAGTATTATCCCCATCGGCTGATTCTGCTTCACGGTTTAACAGTGTGTACCGTACACGCTCCTGTACATCATGCCATGGTGCATTATGGTGTAGGCAGATAAGACCTTGCGTGCAATCTAATCCTCGTTTTACCGTGTTCAGCTACACTTCACTGATAGACACAGAGAACATGCCCACAGTGGCACCAGAATCAGGCTAGTATTTAGTCAAACAACCAAATCCTACTCCTTGAGCAGAAAAACAGCTGTGAACGACCCATCACGCTCTCCAGTCAGCTTTTTTCCTGAATGAAAAGTGAGATATTATGATGAACCTCATTCCCTGCCAGCCTCCACTCTTCTCCGACCAAGCGCTATGGAATTGCAAATGCCCGCTGCCAGACTGTAAGATGTATCAAAAAATGCTGAGGCCCCCCCCCCCCATCTGATGTTAAGAGTAACAGGGAACATATGAAATGATAAGCTGGAGGCATGACCCCCCGCCGTATCACTGATCACATGACTATTACTAGTGTGGTAGCAGAGAGGCAGTTGAACAAAATAAAAGAGAGGACGTCATATATGCTCGCACTGGCCATGTGCGGCACAGGAAGCGCACGTTCCACCTGAAGCTTTGAGGTCTGAGTGATGTCGCACGCCATCTCGTCTGAGAACAGGACAGCTGCACGGCACAGACGGACATCTGGATATCTTTTCATTACTCCAGAAGGAAGACAGTTACTGATTTTACACGTCAACATTCCTTTATAATAAGCACTACAAACAAAAGCGTGCAATGAGAATGCAGACTACGATCTTTTAAGTCCACCTGTTTAATTTAATTAAAATGGAAGGGGGGGGGGACAAAACATAAAAACACCCGCATTCCAATGTTCCACCATCCACTTTCTGGATGCATGCTAGCTACCTAATGGTGATTTAGGGAGTTTGAGAAGGCTGGACCTCTGGGTAGTGTTCTGGGTGTAATGTTTATGACGCGTCAGGGAACATCTTGCTTATTATGACAGATTACCCACCCAAGGTAATCAGATGTGGCATAACTCATTGTAGCTGCTTTTTTAACAGCTGCATGTGGAAATTAAACCAGGCAGTAGCAGACAGAGCAGCATCAAAGGCAAAACAATATTTAGACAGGGTTTACGCTTATTAGCAGCAGACCGTACGTGTGCTGCTGTCAAGATAACATTTCAAACATTTAAAGATTCAAATTCAGCAGTTTCTCCCCCCCCCCATTATGCCCCTCTAAGCCTGGCATTTGTCCATGCTCTCAACCCTGACCCTGTACTACCGAGGACGGTGGTGACCTCTGGTGTGTTCACCCTGAGACCCTGGCTAAATAAAGATTGGCACTAGAGGCCGACCGATAATGGATTTTTAAGTCAATACCAATGTCAGCAGTTGAGTGTAAAACAAATACTTCTAATAACGATACATATCTACATGAAAAACACATTTTAAGATAGATCCCTCATTCAACACGTGTAGGGGTTTGACAGTTGAGCAGATTACAGCTGTTCTGTAAACCACAGCGACTTACAGTACAGAGAGGACAATTACAAATATACAGCAGCAGGTAAGGGGTATGCATTTTGCACAAGGATGCTTATACTGCAGGTAGGCTGGAATGCATCGAACCCACAAACATTGGTTGGTCACCGTAACCACTACAGTACCTCATCCTGTTTGGAGGACAGCTGCTTCCTCAGCTACAGGATGCACACTATAGAGCTTTCAGTCTGACATATCTCAAATATTTATCATGCTATACTTTACTCTTTAGAATTGATTTAGTAGTCAGGAAAATTACGGTTGTTTTTGGTAACTTCGTCATGTAGGTACTGTAACCAGAGCTCTGAAATATAGCATCCTGATTAACTGTTTCGTGTAGATTACAAATATGTTTTCAAGGAAAGAAAATGATCAGCCAAATCTGAGAAGTGGGGTGGAAAGACATTGCTGATTTGGTTGAAATGACAAGTAATGACCCTTCAAAAAAAAAACAAAAAAAACAACACGATCTGTGATATGCCAATATCGTTCAAATCCTTCAACCTTCCAATATCCTAGTGTGACTATGCACAGTTAGATTTCATGTTCCATGAAAGAAAAAATTATTATCTTAAAAGCAAAATGCATCTGTGGGAACTTTATTGAATATAAGATACAGAGATAAGTTACACAGCAATAGGCTGCATGATTATTCAGAGCAGAATATGCTTATGGCAGTAGGAATCAAATACACGAGGCATAACCATTACTCTCACAGTGTCTGGGTTCCATGTCTCATCTAAACTGTGTTGTGCGTGACTGAGCAATTAAATCTAAAAGATTGCAGCTGCCAGATACTATATGCAAACACAGTAACACAAACACACTTCTTTAATGCATTTCTGCTTTTCACTAGGATTAGAAAAAGAAATTAGACATGAGACAGAAGTGAAAACACCACAAAAACATCCCCTCCTTTACTTTACTATATGAACAGGGTGTAAATGCAACTCATCACAGCAACGCATTTATTCAAATTGTTTGTTCCATTGTATGAGCCTCATAGCACAGCTCGAATGCCATAATTAACTCACGCAGAATGTGATGACGAAACAGAAGTCCAGAACATCCGAGTGTTCCCAACAGTACACACACATTGTGCGTTTCATCGGGCCCATTAAATCGTTGTTCTGTTGCGACTTCCCATCTGGTGAAATCAAAACTTTACAATATTCACAGTAGTACGGTAAATAAAAAGGGCCAATACATGGGTAATTCATACTAGCAGGATTTATAGTTATAGACAGGGAATGTAATTGTAGCATTTACAAACAAACAATATCTTCTGCACATTCCACATTCTCTCATTTGTCCGTAAATGAAAGCGTACAATAACCTACGGCTTGATCTTATTCATGATTAAAATGACCTTATCAAAGTAATGCATCAGCACACAAACACAAAATAGCATGCCAGCAACAGGGTTCTTTACCTATACTATGGTGGTGTGTTATTCTCAATATATTACTACACGGTTCAGATACATGACTTCTCCCTGCAATGTAACACAGCAAGTGGGGATAGAGTAGCTGTTGTAGCGGAAGGAAGGCCATTCTTGGTAATCAATAGGCTCTGCAGTGTTATTACTGGAGGGCTTGAGATGGCCAGTGCCTCAGAAATAGCCATTCAACATAATGAACATCATAAAGAATCTGAATTATTAATGGTTGAAATAGAACTCCTGGTTCAGATCAGTCCTTGTACTCTGATATCAAACCAGAGCCCAGAACGGCCCCGCAAGGAAAATGCGAGACAAACTAGTTTTACGGCCATTTTACAAGTGCCATGGGACTAAAGAAAAAGAACAAGAGACAGAGAGTGAGCGAGACCCCTGATATGTCCCTCCAAACTCAGTAACCATCTGTTACGTCATGTTTGTTACTGTACGTATGTTAGCTTCAGGACATGACGCAAACATACAGTGAGAACAGAAAAGAGAAAATAGTGATGGACTAAGTACATACTAGAGTGAAAGGCGGTGCCGTGAAGAAAATTGCTCAACAAAAAGTCTCAAAAGTGGAGAGGGAAATAAGTCAGGAAGGAAATTGCCGGTAATTCAGATCAATCAGGCGGCTTTGAGCGCCGCAGTGTGAACACAGAGGTCTCCGCTTTGGACAGACCAGCACTAGAAGACAGCTGCAGGCCATTATACACCAGCATGTGGTACTGCAAAGTACTAAAATGTACAGCAGGAGCTACACAGCGCAGTACCGGTACTCTCCGGTACCACAGGACAGCATTGAATTTCTTGTAGAAGTCTTTTAGGTACAAAATGTGTTGCTGTGTCTGTGTGGTAATGCCGCATGACATGATACAGTATGCCTAATACTATCCTCTTCTTCACTGTTCATCTCAGTTTATCTCTAGAGGCAAATCTCTATTCCAATTATCCATTTGCAGTTTATGATCTATCCTATCCATCACATACGGGGTTAGCGAACACACTGGTGCCAGGAGGATGTTATCTCAGTAGCGTAGCGTGCATCCCTGCCTTCCACATTACAGAACGCACACACACACACACATAACAATCAGAACAGCAACAACAAAGAGGACATACGCCATTTCCTTCCAGGTTCGTCCGCAGCTGTAAGCCTTCAAACAACTCCATTTCCCCTCCCACTGAGCCGTATCGGGCAATTACCCCATTTCACAATAAGCTACCATGCCGTGTCCCTATTGGCTTGGCTTGCTGCTCCACTTCTGCTCTCTTTCTTCCAGAAGACTCAAGCACACCTCCTGCTCTGCCCTCTTGCTGCTGCAGTGCAACACTACTGTCAACAAGACAGAAAATGAGCAGGAGAGCGTTTGTAACAGTTCAAACAGAACCGAGACGGTAGCAGAGCAGCGGTTTTACTGCCCTTTCAACCTGGTAAAAACACAACAATAACAGAACAGTGTTTGCAATAGGCAAGCTTTCTCTTAGTGGATAGGCAGTACGACAGAAGGTCTGAGCAGAGAGGAGGTTACTTCAGAATGTGCGGAAGATATGGCCCAACGTTGCAAAGAGGAGTCGGCATTGAGGAAGTAATGCTGATAGATTAAAGAGATGCATTGCTGAAGAAAGAAGCGTGCGTTTGTGTTCCGAAAGGTTGATGGGTGAGGGACAAGTGTAGGACAGACAGAAAACACGGGAGAGGAAAATAATGAACAGGCGTGTTTGGGGGATTCTTTTAGCGGAGTCAGCACAGAAACTTTGACCATTCATCACACATCGAGAACTGTCTCTGCTGATTTGTGAAGTCGAAACTTTCTTTAATTCAAGGACCACAGAGTGCAATAGAAGAATTAATGAGCATTGGGCGGGCAGTAAATCTTAAGTATAAGCACCTACTCTGACAGCCAGGTAATCATCTGTCATGGATAGGATATTAGGCTAAATAAGCATGAGTTTCATAATGCTTTGGGAACATTTGGGCTGTATTGGTCTAATTATGGGAGCCTGAGAAGACGTTAATAATTTTGGGGTTTAATTTTTCTATAGCATAAATCAATAGATGTACCGTAATTGGCAATTATGAGCAAACAATCCATCCCTATTTGGTACAAGTGTATAAGACACTGTCAAGATAACTTGTATTTGTACTGTAGGCTATAACTTCTTACTGTTTTCCCCCACAATACAAATACGTGATTGGCCAAAAAAAACAAACACCAAAGGTTAGGCCATGTTCAACTCAAACAGAAATCAATATGCTTATCTTTGCAAAAATTGTGTTATGTACAAAAGTATGTTACACAATGTGTTAAAATTGTGTTTTTATGTGAACTGATATAGGAGATACATGCAATTAACCTCTCCTACATATTCAGCTCTTAACAATTTACAACAAACCATTAAAAAAGGTGTATTATTTTGCCACCTGCTCCAAACAATTAGTGGACAGCATTTCCTGAGAAGATGGTGTGTGCTGTGTCCACCACCATCTTCCACCCAACTCCCTCAGACTCCACCGAATATTTCAGTCTATCCACTACTGGGTCCACACATAGTCCAGACCATATAAAACAAGAAAACGCGCCAAATGCAAAATAGGCTGTCCTGTTACTACTAAGGATCAGGCATAAAAATTGAAAGTAACAAGTTCTGATTTCTTTGATAGCTAACTTTAGCCTATATTGCAACCATTAGCAGCGTTTACTGTGCTCTGAGTGAATTTGCTAGTAACAATTGACAAGAATAGAAATGTTCTCATCCACTTGCAGTGATGATATAGCCACATTGCTAAATTAGCTTGGAAGAAAAAGCCAAATTGGACAATTGGACATTTTATAATTGCTCTTGCAGCCATGCCTATTGTTTTGTCATCTAAGAAAGCTGCAGTGTACACAAGAAAATAAAACTGCATGCCCACAGAGTGGAATCAGCGCGATGGATATGCATACAGGAAATACGGTGCTTAAAACACAAAGAGCAGGGTATCGCCGTACATTTCTAGTACTGGTATATCGTGCAACACTAAACATTAAAATACCGAGCCTAATTTGTGCATGTTTAACATCTATTCTGATAAATTGTGATGGTGCATGTAATACCAGGCCCGATTAGATGACATTCCATGTAAACAGCTAATCCAAAAAAGTGTCCATGTAAAGCAAGCTACTGAATCCATTTAGGATACTCGCTGAAGCTTTATCCACTGGTGGATACGAACGACCTTATATAGTTATATTGGAACGACACATCTTAGAAGACCATGCCAGTGCTGGGAATGAGCTTGTATATTAAACTATTTCACTAGAACAATGTTTGTGTAATTAACATTCACTGGAAATAAATATTTTTAATACTGTACGCTGAACATTAACCAAGACTATATTACTATAATACTATTCACTTCTTTGTTGTTTGGGCAGTGAAAATACAATTAGCGATAATTAAAAAATGATTTTCTATATCGGTACAAACTGATAGAAACTACACTACAATCTGATAGAAATACAGATTTGCTGGAATGACATTTTTTATGTGTAGTTAGAAACTAAAAGGGGAAAGAAAGACCCAATATGATTGACAGGCTAGAAGCCATTGCAGCAGCACTGCTTTTTCATCTCACGTTGAAATGAAGGCAGCCTGGATGCTACACTAACTCAAAGTATCTAGCCAGCTAATTTCAGTATTCTCTACAATGCAGTACATATTTGATGTGACAACAAAAAGTTTTCTCTATTTACTCTTTTGCTTCACACTTGTTTTTGATGATTTTTTATTTTATTTGTGAGAAGTTAAGTTTAAAAGAAATAAAATGTAAAAAAGCTACACATAGTACCTTTAAGCCCAAACAGTAAAACCCAGTTCTTGTTATTCCATTACAAGTAATTTGTCACAGCAATAGTAGCAGGGCACCGTTAATGTTCTTGTTGTAAAGTCGGTGATCTAGGGACGCAAACTCATTCTACTTGTACTCAAGTTTCACTTGATAAGATCATTTGTTATCTACCTAAAAAGTAAAGATACATTTCTGGGTAACTGTTTGCAATAACGTGTCCTTTGGACTAGCATTAGCCAACTGTAGAATGTTTGTTTGGACTGATAAATGTCACATAAACATTACTTATGCATTAATTAAATTGCCATTTTTGCCTTCAAAAGTCTCACTCACAGAGAGGAAGTTGGGGGAAGGGGGGAAGGGGGGGTTCACATTCCAGGAACAAGAAACCTTTGAAGGAGGAATGTACAGTGTTTAGCAGTTTAGCGAACACAATTAACTTTGGGACACATCAAGCCATTAATTGAAGATTATTTTATTGTTCATCTTAAATCAGCAGACCGACCGGCAGAATCAGCATAAGCGTGGTCCGATAATAATCATTAGTCACTACACACACTCACATCTGCATTACACAGCCACCACGGTCATAAAGCTACAGCATCTATACCGTACGGTAAATTGTTACCAGTGAAATAATTGCGCTGCAACTTCATTTTTGAGAGGACATGACAGAGAGAGACAAAGAATACTGTAAAAAAGGAGTAGCGGGAAAGAGGTAAAGAGAGTAATGCGAGAACTGGGCTAACAAAGATACAGATAAAAATACAGCAAAAGTTTTTCTGGCACAAGTTCAGCTATTATATAGCAGCTACTATACCGCCTTGAGTGTTTCTTGAATGTTTCACTATGAACTCTTCACTAATGATGCAACACATGCCCTTGGAATGTTTGTTGCTACAGTATACTGCAGTCCTTACTAAATATATAAACTAAGTTCTATTTATAGTATGGATCATCTAGAGTTAAACTCTTATTTAATTAACAGACACTTTAAATATCATTAGGTTTAGACTCAATGTTGTAAATTCAGAAAGTGGACATGACTAGAACTTCTTATAGAAATGAATAAACAACAGTGAAGATGGGCAATTGGGAAACAATTAAGCAAATGTAAGTTGAATGACACAGCAAATCAAAAATGGAACATTCATGTACCCCTTCCTCATCCTGGTCTAATGTCACCCAAAGGCCTCAATCGCTGAAGCTAGATATCTATTTCCTTAAACAAGTGATCTCTACTCAAGCAGTTGACTTCACTTATAAATATGTATGTAATGTAATCATATCCTGTGTCCGCCACCGTTTACTGTTCAATGTAGGCTCTTACAGTTACCTACCAACAATAATACAAAACTGTAGGCTACATTAGCAAACATTAGAAAAGATCAGGCATTGTATTGCTATCAGCCAATATGCTTACATCAGCAAATATTTAAATGATTTAGTAAGTGATACATCTCCAGATAGCTTCAGAAGAAACACATTAATAGTGAAGATGTCAAAATGATAGCTTATTTGTTAATAAGGGCATATTTGTGTTAAGTGCAGACAGAGGATCTGTAATTAAGGGTTGATTATGAGAGCTTCTGTGAGATTACTACAAATGTCAACAACAACAAACCACAATGAATAGCTAGAAAGCACAACACACCAATCAGCCACTGATCACAACCATCACATTGTTTTCTGTTAAGATCCACTGAACCTAAGAGCCTTCAGATGCTTTTGAGAATTACTCATTGCTTCAACATCCCTGACAGTAAACAAACACATGGCCCCAGACGAATGCAGAGCAAAACACGTTTGGCTTTGTGTACAGTAGCATTGCCCCAGCCTAAAAGCATCACATATATTCTAAAGTGCACACACACACACACAGAGATTTCTTTACAATAAATTAGATTTATTTAAATTCGGTCTGCAGGGGAGTGTGGGTTCCAGAGTGGAATAGAAGCTAATTGCTGCTTGTTGAGGAAGAACGCAACATTTTGAAACTTCCATCAACCTTTTGAACCCAACCCCCCCCCAACCCCTCCTCCCAAAGCAAAGTCGGTCACACTGGGCTATATGTGCTCTCATCTCACCCATATCTTCTTGTTTGCTAGCATTCTCGCTCAAGCTAGGTCCTCATCGTCAGAAGGCTAATATACACTATACATCATCATTTGCTAAGGCTACGTTTAATGAACTCCTGGTGCAGTGTTTGTGTTAGACGCATGAAGCAGAATGTGAGCCACAGGAAAGCAACATCGCAAACAGACGCTGCTGTGCTACAGACAGACCTTGGGACACACCTACCTTTTAGCTATCAAGTTGTCAGCAGAATACACACACACGCACACACGCAAAAACATGCAGCAGACACTGTCTAATGGCATAAATATGGAACGGTGATGTCTTTCATAGGTTAACAAGCCAGGAGCTGGACATAATGAGCATGACACGGTGAAGACATGAGATCATGAAAACAATAAGATCTTACTGTACCCAAAGGAAGCAGACTTCCACTTGCGGCTCGGAAGGCCTCTTCTACAGCCAGCAGGGGCCATGCTACCCGTCGGCAGAGAAGCATGTCTCCTACAGAGAAGGAGAGATCCTATTTTAACAAAACAAACAAAACAAAAACACATTTCTTGATTGTGGAACATTAAGAGTAGAATTGATCAAATTCTAAAGAAAAAGAAAAGGGAGGAAAAGGGAGATTAACATTTCAAGGTGACAAATTGGGGATTTGTGACCATCCTGAATTTATAAAGTTCACTTAATTCTTCAAACAAGAGGTCTTTCACGCTATACCATACTTTCACACTTGCAATATAGGCCAAAGCCTATATTGAAAAGTTTGCTGAATGCCTTTATTAAATATATGATTTAGATATGAGCCATACACATTTATTTAGGCTTTCATGAAAAACAGAACAATGAGGGTTGTATTTGGCGCCAGAACAGCAACTACTGTATGCAGTATACTATGCCTTCCAATGAACTATTAGAAACGTTTAAAATGTTTGTACACAAATGAAACACTGCAATAAGAATTATTTCTCAAACTAAAAGCAATAATACTAGAAAACAAAATAAAGTTTCAGAATGTCTACTACTCTCTTCAGTTTAGGAAATTGTTCTTAGATGAACCATCCTGCGAAAGAATATTGTATTTGCATGTTGGCATGGTGCAAAATAAAGGCTACGTAAAGTGAACACAAGCTGTGTTACAAGCTAGTCTATTAGCGTTCATAATAACAACATCCGTGTTTATTTTTATCTACAGTGTATGTGTACAGTCCCCTCTGAAAGCATTGGAACAACAAGGCCAATCCCTTTGTTTTTGCTACTAAAGACAATAGACTTTGATGTACTACTGTACATGAGATGACATTATTTGAGGTATTTACATGTGCTAAACAACTTAGAACACACTTGGTATAATACCACCCATATTTCAGGTATTGGAACAGATACTGTACAGTAGTATAAGTACATTTTACATCATTGACATCACCAAACTGTTGCATTCTTATTTTGTGATTCTTTTCCAGGCTTTTACGGCGCCCTTTTTCAGTTGTTTGTTTGAGGGGGTTCTCCCTTCAATCTCCTCTTCAGAAGGTGAAATGCATGCTCAACTGGGGTAAGCTCTGGTTATACATTTAGCCACTCTAACACTTTCCACTTTTCTCCCCAGTGAAGTACTTTGTTGTGTTGACAGTGTGTTTTGGGTCAGTGTCTTGCCGCATGCATTTCCTCCCAAGTTGCATGTCTGAATGCAAGGAATTCACTTAGCTGCTCTAATACGGTACTTATGGAGGGGTCTGTCACCTAAACAGTTTGGCTCCTCTGTGGTGTATACTGTCTAGTTAGTCTCATAGCGTAGGTGTTCCATGTTCATTAGTATCTACAGTACAGTATGTCCATTACTGTAGCTGGAAAGCCTTTCTATAAAGCCAAACAGTAGCTATCCGTCTTATCTACATTCAACCTATAGGTGGTAATATAAATAAATTAATATCTCCATCCATCATCAGAAATAGCCATCTTTCAGGTCTTACGGTTATTGCTCAAACAAAATTATTAAAATAATATCTGTATCAGTGCAAACAAGACAATTCATGGTGCACTATTGGGTACTGTATGTGATCCACAATGTCCATAACACTTGAATGAGCAAGGTGATTTCACCACAAACCAATTTGATCATTTTCAGTACAATTTTAAACAGTAGAAAAATAGAGCACAATCATGTACTAAGCCCCTACTGTACTATCAGTGGTTAATTTACTGTATCATTGCTGGTTCCATTTGCTGCCGTTTCAGCATAATGTATAATTAATTTAAAAAATGCTAATATGTCTGTGCTCTGGTTTAGTTGAGAGCAGTGAACTATGAATAAGTATGAATTGATTCCAGCCATATATTAGTCAGTCCCTCTATTAGATCACCTTCTATTTGCAATATACTTTATAAAAGCCAAGCAGAGGAACATACTTTTTTCCAGCCCCAACACAGAAAAGCAGATGCAAATGTTCTGTGACTTTAGAACCGTCAGCTATTCATGTTTTCAAGTTCCAATTCCCACTGAACACCGTACACAAAAATCAATGTTTAAACTATTTATTGGGGAATTTGTAAGTGTCAGAAACAACGGCAGAAATAATTGAAAGCCTTGGTTGGTCACATGTTCTAAAGGGAGCACTCAAGGACAAAACATTGGGCTCAATACTTGAGCTATCGAAGTTGGGCATCTCTTCTCCATAGCAACGGGCGATGGTAAAAGAGACGTGAGGAAATAACAGGCTTGCATGATCCCAGTGGAGACAGCTGGGAGATGGTGAGAGACATCTTAAATTGGTCCTGAAACACACAGTATGATAAAAACAATCTTTCTCTTAGACAGAAAAGTTCCGACATGCACTACACTGACGAGTAAGCTTACAAGAAAGTCACAAGCGCGTTACCTAAATGCATTTACTAAACATGAAATGTAACTATGAATTAAAAAGGAGAAAATATGGTTTTACATAAAATAAGATTTGTCTAAGATTTTATGTAACTAGTGTGAAAACATAATGGAAAATAATGAAAACAATGAAACCAGTAAAACAAGCGAGTCAAAATTTGTGCCATTTCCTAGCAGACAACTGGGAGATTTCAAAGAAGCAATCATTTTCAGGTTAACCTGATGACAGACTGCACATTACAGTATCGTCACACAGAGACACTTCCACTAGCATATTTGCAGTTTCAAATGGGCCAATCATCATCAATATCATAGGCTGTTATATTCTGGGTGTGAGAGGATGCTTCTAAAATAAATTGCTCTAAATATTTCCAAATTACCATTGGTAACTGAAAAAATTTATATCTTAGACATCAGCTCATCGCATAAAATTGCCGGAAAAAGAGAATGTTACCCCACTTTGAATTGAACTGAAAAACGAAGGCACAATCTGCTTATTAAACTATAGATTCATTGTATTCATTACTGCTTAACTCTTGTCTGATAGCCCATCTGTTAAGCTATGGGACGAAGGTTGCCAGAGAACAGTCTAATAAAATGTAACTGCTGCTTCTACAATGAATTACCTTTTCATCATTTGCATCTCGTTGTGCTTTCTATGTAAATTATTCTACAGCACCCCTGCACTAAATTGAGTCAGAATTTGGCCAGGGATTGGGGAATCTATTGGATATGCTCTTTAACTTGCCGGTATTTTTCAACACACAAGTTCAGACAGCATTTGACCTACACTTAAACAGCCTAGCTCAGCTTTGCTCTTTTCATTCTCAATGCTGTAATAATGGGAGGTTGTATAATCCCTTTTTATCTGTCTCCCCAACTCCCTGTTGAGAATTACAGGCAAATAAAAACCACATATCCTGCCAAGGCTCTCCGGGAATACCATGACTGCAGCTTTGTGGCAATCTGCTTTGTTCCCCCCTAACTAAACCCGTTCAGAAAAACAACTGCTGCATCAGTGCTCACTAGCCCCACCGTCTAGGTCCATAGACTAGGCCTCCGGTCATAGATACAGTACAATGCTATATTGACTAAAATACAGAAATACACACATGCAATCATCTTCTGTTATTAGACAGTCCACATAACAAATGCCATCCATCCCATATACAAACTCATGGAGCACAAGCAAACAGATACAAATAACGCACACACAAATGGACTTCACTCAAAACTATTCAATTCATTCATTTGACCCATGCAAGGAGCATCTGTCATCCCTCAATCGAATTCTCTTGTTTGCCATGATGAGTGTTTGCCAGTTCCTTTGGCTCCGACCTGTTCTGAGAACTCTGATCTTACGAATGACTGACACTACCTTGGAAAACAAGTGTCAGGGAAAGAGGAGGAGGAGGAGGAGGAGAATACAACATAGTTCTCACATATTCACTGAAGAACAGCCCCCTAAAACCAGGTCAGCAAAGCTGTCTCAATAACCCAGGTGCCATGTTCCTTCCCAATGGCGCTGGAGCGGACCAGTTAAACACAGTCCTCTCTCATTAGCTGTGGACTACAGACAAAACTTAAGAGACCACTGCACATTTCTTAAAATGTAATAGTATAAATATACTGTAAATGTAAAAGTAAATAGAACATTTCTCTAAATACATATATTACATGTAACTGAAAAATTTAAATCAGAGAAACTGCTGCAATGGTTTTAATTGTTTTCTGCGGCTGAATGTATGGGAATATTCCTAGCCCCGACAGGCCAAACACATGCACACAAACAGGGTCACATACACACAGCATACAGCAAAGCAACCCTCTTGAGGGTAAGGCTTATTTATATCATCCTGTGCTAAGTTCAGCGCCATTTTCATTATTAATGACACAGGACTAGAAAAACATGTTACATTCAAAATGTAAAAAAACAACAGGTAATGTCAAATGCACCACATTAACAAGCCATCGCGTGTGAGAGGACAACCAATAGTATACATTTTTATGTTTGCATATGTTTTATTTTAGCCTAAATCAACTTTGAGCCCAGCACAATAGAGGAAACATATACAGTATAGACCTGGTGCTTGTTGGCCATGGGAATCTACAAACAAGTTAAATATTTACTGGAGCAATTTAAAATTGGGCAGTGTACTTTTAAATGATTCTAGTGAATATGAATACAAAAATGCTAGCCATACAGTATATGTCTAGCAGTGTATTGCAGTACACTGCACACACTACCGTCGCACTACTAAAAGACATTACTTTTAACAAGGACATACTGTTTTGTTCAATGTGTCATGTCTGTTATGTATTAATTGCATAATGAAACATTTGTTTTGAGGTTTAATTTAAAAGAAAATTAAATATCCTCCTACTCAAAGGCCATGGTTCATCCACAGAGGGTTTTGAGTGAAGGATAATACATTAATGTGCTAAAATAAAGAACACATTTATACAGCCTGTGTGCTTGGTAGGGGCCATAATATAATAGCAAATACCAAAGGAGCACTCAAATAGATGTGTGTACTATTCAGTATGTTAACCAGTGAGAAAAGCCAATCTCGATTACATGCCAGTCACGATTCATGGCTATGTTTACGTTAATGATGGATCACTATTACAGTCTTAAATCACCCCCACCCTAACTCTCTCAACAGAGACATACCCACAAATCTCCAACCACTGAAAACCATATAGCAAACAAGCTCACATTAGTGAGCTTGGGTTGTATCTGACACACAAACTCATAATTTCCCTTTCATGTAATGGAAGCCATTACAGGAAC
This sequence comes from Amblyopsis rosae, assembly GCA_025399935.1. NCBI lineage: Eukaryota > Metazoa > Chordata > Actinopteri > Percopsiformes > Amblyopsidae > Amblyopsis > Amblyopsis rosae. The sequence continues at coordinate 17,448 of JAODTR010013989.1, forward strand.
AACATTAGTGTTGTCTCCAGTGCACTCTCAACTGCAAGAACATTTTTGAAAATATGCGCCAAGTATGCAGAGGATTTCTCTACACACAAGCACTTTGTAATTCGTAGGAGAGTGTAATACATTTGCAAATGTAGACTTGTATTTTCCGCAAACAAAATAATCCAGACATACCTGACCACTCTGGAACTGTCACATTCCAACCTGCAAGGAAAAGAAGATACTCATTAAGTTACAGTATATTGCAGGACAGGACTGCTACAGTCATTTCAGTAGTTCAATAGTTGGAGCAATGACCTCATAAAATGGCTTTACTGATCACGGTCCTTTGATTCAGCAAACAGATGTGCTGTGGCTATACTGACAGATTACACAGGATAGAGAATAGCCATCGTGTGTAAATTAAAATACCTCTGGGGACATTAAAATATATTGTTTTAAGAATTGTAATACCTGCTGGAACTGGATATTCATTGGGTGTAATTATCCATTCACATACTCAGCACAATGTTTCCAGTGCCAACACTAAAGAAAGAGCAAATGGTTTATAGGAAATACTATTTTATTCTAAATGCTAAGGGATAAAGATGATGGAAGGTACTGTATAGTACAATCTGGGCACTGAATAGCCTCGTAGGAAACATTTCTGAAATACCAAAGAGACCCTATTCAGGTTTGCTGCGCCAAGTAACCAAATAACCAAAATCTAAATGCATTAATTGTGCAGCCGAAGAACTAAGAAAATCCATTAGGATTGTATTATACTTAAAAGGACTATTGAACGCAACATTGGGAATCTGGATGTTTTGAAACCATAGACAGGACCAATATTGTAAAAATTATTCATATTGACAAGGTCAATAATCAACAAATATATAATCTAGTGGGTTTCAAGTGGTTTGTTTTTATTAGGTTTCATGCCATTCCATTCTGAACTTCAGAAAGTCAAAAATACAGCAAGGAAAAACACTACACTATTCTCTGGGCTATAGGACCTAGCTACGGCACACATAAAATTATGGTAAATTTAGGATTGCTTTTGTGTTACAAAACAAACAAAGAGACATGAAGAGTAATGACATATTCGTTTGATTATTATTACATTGGAAATGGAAGGACCATGCATATTAATAACATTTCTATGCATAATTTGCCAAAAAGACACATTTCCATTTGTACAGTAGTCCCTGGGCAAGAAGGCCGTTGAAAGCAGAATTGTCAAGAATAAAAGCATTGAAAATATAATCAACAATTAGTGAAAAACATGCAGATATTAACCAGCACAACATCAACAACAAAGCTCTTATGACACACAAACAAAACAAAAAAGTAAGATTATTACAGAGAATACTATAAGCAGGAGAATATCTTATATTATGCATAGGCTACTACTATAATAAGTATAAGACAACAAGCAACATGAAAACACATCACTGTTCTCACAAGTTTGATTTCTAATTTACCAGGATGTTAATGTTTTGAAGAAGGAAGTTGCCACAGTTTCTGTGTTGTTGTGGTAATTTGTTTCAAACCTGAGTTTGTCTACAGAAAAAGAAAAGTTTGGCTAAAATTTCAACTAGTTTAAACTGTAGTGATATTAAACGCTAAACTTCCCCATAAGGATTTGTCAACTGTACAAGGTTTATTTTTCTTCTAATCACGTCCTCGTATTCAGTTTCAGTTCTAATCCAACCAAACTGTTGCCCAGCTCCCCATAATTTAGCAGTTTTTATTTTTTAAAGGTGAATAAAATTACATAAAAACATGTAATTCACTCAATTCCAAATAGACTAACTGTCACCAGTCCATTCTAACTTTCCAATTACAGACATCCAGTCTGTAGTTGGCATACTGTATTAAAATGCAGCTGGCACTGTGCCATTCAATGTCAGTCAGAAAATCACCCCTAAACATTATGGCATTGCAAAACATACAAATGTGTCCTGCATAGCCTACACACACACACACACTGAATTCCTACAATATCAGAGCACGCACACTAAAACAGTGCTGAACAAACATTGTGGCCCGGTGATCTCTCTAAGCCAAACACCAGTCATGATCATTTAGCTTGATTGAGCTGACATGTAGTGGGTCAATATAACACACTGGTAGGGTGAGATATATTGACATGCATACCAGCGCTCAGATACAATTGCAATCACCAAAGCAATTGACCACTGCATACAATGTTGCCTTGCTGATGTGAGCAAACCATATTCACGCTGTTTGTTGTTGATTATCAAACGCTAATGTTTTAAGCGTGTCCTCCATTTATACTATGCATACCACTGAGCTAACACAAATGCCCTGCTCACTTACGACCGTGACCTGCAGCAGGGGTCAGAACCCTGGACAGCTCCCTTTCCAATATGGAAGCACTGTCGATACAGTAAAGAAAGACTAGAGGTCAGGGTAGGCCAATGCTTTTTTCTAGAATATGCCAAGTCTCACTAAAGTACAATCTCCATCAGACACTGTCTTGTACAAGATTGTTTCACTAAATAAATGGAACCACTACGACAGTGTCATTTCTCTGTGAAGATGCTTGTTGTT
>JAODTR010013989.1:25000-27217 GCA_025399935.1 Amblyopsis rosae
AAACCTTGCAGCATGCAGCGGCTAAAGTAAACTAGAATAGCCTACCCGTTATGACAGAATTTAAGGAAAATTGCATCTGCCAGTTTATGTTAAATGAATGCAACGGCAGTCTGTGCAGTATTTATTAATGTAATAATGTGTTTTGGACTAAATCATTTACTGGATTAGATAGTATGGACCTTTGCCAATATAACAAGATTATTTCTGACTGTGATTGATCGGTGGACTATGAGTTATTGGTGGATATTTTTGCTGGATGTTATTGGATAGTCAGGGCAAATGCGAGTACAAATGCTGGTGTTCGAACATGACAAAAAATGTTTAGGCGCACTATGCGAGTGACTGCTTGCCACTATCTTCGCAGCTCAAATATCTGTAGTTGCGCATTGTTATGAAGTCCCCAATACACACTAAAATGCATATTCCAAACATGGTTTGAACGAGGATGAGTGCAATTGCGTTTATTGCCATCTTAACTACACTCCACCCACACGCGTAGATAATTATGTCCTATTTGGGTATCAAAGCTGACACACAGCTAAATGCTTTCCCATATATTAGCTACCTCGTCATCACTGCTAGCTAAGGCTAACAAACTTTTACGTTTGTTCTACAAGACGGGTTAAAAAAAAGCCTGTGTACAGTTCATGCTCCGATGCACGTATAGTTTGAGGTGGACATGTGACTGCAATCATGCCAGCCAGCGTTTATATTGTACAGCGCATTTGTGCAGTTAGTTTTCACTCACAATTAAGTTCACTAACGAAGTTTAACAGTACATACTCACAATATGATATTGTACTGTACCATACATCGTTTCATATGGCTATTCTAATCTAAATAGGAAGTTATAAGAACATATCTGTATAACTTTACAAGATATATTTCATTAAAAATTTGGTTTGCTCAAATTCCTATATTCTAACCTAGTTGTTTTGGTTGTCCTGTGCTCCTAAATCTTTGGCTGCCCTCCAAAATGTTTTAACTTTGGAGCACATGATACTGAGTCTTTATAAGTGAGCAGTTAACTACATTTTAAGTACAGTATTTTGGTGGTCTGACAAAATGGGCGTTGATTGTACCTGCTACTGTACAGTCGTTTGCACAATGAAAGCACGCAAACAGTCCTGACTGCCCGCTTGCAATTTGAACGGGTTATGATGATACATGTTGAGTGTTTTGAGAACAAGTATTCCAACACTTCCACACCAACGCCAAAGATGCCGCCTCTCCCCCAAAGAGCAAATCATCTGCTATATTATGGCCAAACCATTAACCTATTAAGCCAATCATGTGGATGCATAGATGCTTTTTTCCCCCGTTGGAAAAAAAAAAAAAAAAAGTACTGCGTCTTATTTTGGGACATTCACCAAACCTTGTCCGGCGGTGATTCTACAGTTCAATCAATTGACCCTCCCAATGACCATTGAAAATGCCGTTATGGCTCTCCTCCATTCCTTTAGATAGGGGCCAGATCTTGTTAGCCCACAATAACTGCGGAGGCCTTACCGAGATAGCTGCTGAGTGGCCAGACATATACAGTATAAGGACTTTGGATAAAGTCACAAACTGTACCTTTGCCAAACATGATATTCCAGTGGCAACACTAGGGCCATTTGAAATGAAACATTGACCTTGCTCTCCAACCTGAATACCAGCAAGTAGGCCTCTTGTATACTGGCAAAAACACACAGAAACTCAATTTAGTATTTAGTCCAGCTGTGTTCCTTCCTGAGCATATTGCTTGGATTCAGACTAACCCTGAGAATCATTTCCAAAGGCCAGGGTAGAACACACTGCATGGACTGGCAGTCAGACATTCCGATTGACTTTATAGCATGCAAGTGGCAGCAATTTATTCTCTATTGAACCTACGGTACAAAACATCTCTACATATTGATGGCTTATTTACCCATTGTAAAAACACAACACTATACTGTAGGACAAAGGTTAGACGTTCAGCGATAACACATTGAGCCCCGAATGTCATTAAGCCCAAAGCTAGCTTGTCAAAGCATAGACACAGAGGAAGTTGTGCTTGACATCTACCGATGATGACAAAGAGATATACGAACACTAGTTCCTCATCTGCGTTTAGTTGTTGACTCAGCCTTCACCTTGTCAGCCAAGATCCAGACCCCACACACACCCCCACACACACACACACACACACACACACACACACACACACACACACACACACACACACACACACAC
>JAODTR010014007.1:0-27190 GCA_025399935.1 Amblyopsis rosae
GACTACCAGTAGGGGGCAATATAGTCTAGTGGTCTGGGTGTTGGACTACCAGTAGGGGGCAGGATAGTCTAGTGGTCAGGGTGTTGGACTACCAGTAGAGGGCAGGATAGTCTAGTGGTCTGTGTGTTGGACTACCAGTAGAGGGCAGGATAGTCTAGTGGTGGTCTGGGTGTTAGACTACCAGTAGGGGGCAGTATAGTCTAGTTGTCTGGACGCTGGACTACCAGTAGGGGGCAGGGTGGTCTAGTGGTCAGGGTGTTGGACTACCAGTAGGGGACAGTATAGTCTAGTTGTCTGGGTGTTGGACTACCAGTAGGGGGCAGTATAGTCAAATTATGGCTGACAACTTGTCATAGGTGTCCATGAATATGTATATAACTTATCAATGATTACAATCTGTTGAATAGCTCCTGTTAAGTCCCTGACCTTGGGCGGGAACTGCTGCGTGACCTTTGGCAGATAGGGGGCGCCGGCCTTGGCCTTCTGCAGTGACACAACCAGGAAGTACTCAAACAGCTGCCGCTGGTGTAGCTCCTGCCTCCGTGCTTCCCGCAGGGAGCTGGGCCTGGAAGGGGCATCGCTGTACTGAGCCTGCTTCTGACACAGCTGGCTGAGGCTGGATTGAAGAGGCACCGGGCGATGACGGTGAGCTGGAAGTTTCAGACGATATGAACAGTTCACATTACGATTATCCTGGACCAAAGAATTGGCGATTGACTGATTTTATCCAGATAAACAACATCATTTTTAAACTCTAAATGCTTAAAAATGCTTAACTTTATCTTACATTGTGTTAAGAAACAAATATTTGCATTGCATCATAGGACACAAACTGTATATTTACTTTTGATTTACTTTGTTTTGATCCTTAGTTTTGAAACCAGTAGCCTATTTCAACATCAAATTCACTTTTTTTATGTGAGTTGGATCATGCATGTGAGCTAGACAGCTTTTTCAAGTCACTCAAGATACCGTATTCATGCTATGTGAGAATAGCCTATTCGTGATTATCCTTATAATTGAAATTTATGATCATTTTGTGTTTTTATCCCGATAAATGATACAATCATCCCAGCCCTAGCTGGAAGATGAGCACAAATACAGCTGTGTTATTATGTGATTGGCCCTTGACTGAGGAAAATTCCCAACAACTAAGTTGTTTGGCAATAAAGTAGTACTGTGTCTTGGATCAGAGGAGGTAGGCTTGTCTTCCAACTGACAGGCCAATATACTTTATGATAAGTTGCTTTGAATAAAAATGACAACAGAAATAAACCAGAATAGGCTGCATTTTGATTAAATGAATGTACTATAGGCCTACAGTATACTGTATACGTAATTAAACTTAACATGTTTTGGACAGTACACATTCAGAAAACATCCCGTTCATGTATAAATAGTGCTTAGGGATAAAAAAGTTAATAAGCAATATAGTGAGTTCAAAATTAGGTACACAAAATGTATGCAAAAATTATAATATACCATTTGGTCTTTCTTCCACTTCGCTCTCTGAGTCGCTGTTTTCATCTGTAAATGCAGAGATTAGAGGTGCGTTCAGAATTGGCGAACATATTTAAACAGTTTTCCGTTTGCTTTAAGTGTTCACCATGAATGTTTGCGAAAACAAATACAAAATAAAAAACAACTACCTCCTCAAAACAAAGTTTGAGGAGGTAGTTCTCGGCAAACACACATTGATGCTGGACGAAGGGTGACAGTTTAAATCTAATATTTTTGGAATGTTTACACAAAATGTTCAAAATTCAAGTTCAAAGCAAACTTGTTTGTCACTGTTCGTCAATTCTGAATGCACCTCTGGTCTTATGTATATTAGCTTGTCTGGTACTAATAGATAACATCAAATTACACATCTGTGCATTTAATGTGACGAACATCCACAATGACAGCTGTTAACATGACCAAAGTACTAGTATGTACAAAATGCCTTTCCTTAACTGAACACCATTTTGAGCACTGGCTGCAATTAAAGGTGGAGTCAGTGATGCTGAAAAAACATTGAACACACATTAGACATACCAAGGCTGGGATAGTGTTGTGTAGTGCGTACTGCACTACACAACTAGCAGACCGGGGGAAAATATTAATTGAATTTGACAAGTAGTATATTGGCTTACAATCAATGACTCCATCTTTAATTTGACATGTCACATCACATGTGAATTCTTCTCACCTCTCCCAGAGCTTGTCTCGTAGTAGTGGCAGACCCTCCTTAAGTGCTTTTTACCAATGCGAGCCTCAAATATGCTGTTAATCTTCAATACGATCTGTTGACAGAAAGTCATGCATGGATAAGTCACAAGCTTACTAAGCGTATGGATGCTATTCACTATTTGCTATGGATTTCCACATACTGTACATTTACATTTTAATGTACATGGTATTAAAGCTTGTGTAACGCCACCCTGGTGAGGTAATTACTGTCGTTTGTTGTTAAAGTCACATTATAGTTACAGCATTCTAATGGCCACAGACATCAGGTTCATTCTGAAGCTATACTGGCACAGCCTTTAACCAGTCGGCATTGGTACAGTTTGTATCTCTTCATCTAGCTCTGCCATCATTTGGAAACACACATTTTTACTTCAACATCATCACACTTGGCCACCCTCACTGGTCACCGCTTGGTTAGCTATCCAAGGTGGCTGTGCGAACAATCCTTTCCAGGCTAGAATCTTAGCGGAAACTGACCTGAGAGCAATAGTCATGGCTATTAGTTTTGAACCAAAGATGAGGCCTAATCCGCCACAATAATCTGAAACACCTGTCCACTATAGGTTAACAGGGGCTTGATGCCTAGACCACACGTACACAGCGAATTTAGAAATACATACTTTTATCTACACGGTTTGGTCTTTGACCCACACGTAAACAGTGTATACAATCACTACAGACGGCAGAAAATATTTAAGAACTCTGTATTCAATGTTCATGTGTAGACTTGGAAAACAGAGTTTTCCATTTGTAACGTCGTGTCGCTATCTCTTTTGTTTACATATGCTGTTTTTCTTCACAGGCTTGAATGCCTGTGTGGATGGAGCCTCATGGGGATAAAAACAGTGCTGTATTTTAATTTTTAACGAAGCAGGAATACCCACGTTTAAAAATGTATCGATGTGGACTAGGCATTAGACCAAGCGGGACCCTCCGGTGCTGAGAAATGACAATACGGAAGTGCCAAACCCTGCAGTTAATCGAATGGTCGCTTGAGGCTGGATGCAAAAAAGGGAGTCAATCCCTATAAACGCCAGTGTTAAAATGTCCGACTTTACAGCAAAAATAAACATGTTTACAGCCTGGTTAAAAAAAACTTTAAAAAAAAAACGGGTTTGGTCGATATAACTGGTTCATGACAACTGTACGTCTGGGAATGCATTTTTTCTAACTCATCAGTTAGAAATATAATAACCTTTAATTTATTCCATTATAAAGAATAGGGGGGCGTTACAGGCGGAGTGAGGTACTGCAAAGATGGCGACAACCAGATCAAGCAGCGAAGTGTTCAAATCTGTTCTTGGGAAAAGCTATGGGTGACGTCACGGGGGGTTTGTCCATGATTTATATACACAGTCAATGCATTAGAAAAACACAGTAGCCCTTACGGTGGGTATGCGATGGCAGGTTTGGTTATAGGGCTCCCCGGGAAGCCAGACCACTGATCCGGTGGGACTGAGCTGGGGCGGAGAGGACACCCCAGCGCTGCCAGTGCTATGGGTGCGGTGGTGGGTCCGCCGAAGGTCCAGCATCTTGAAACTCTTCGCCGAACTCTGCCGGAAGAAACCAGGTCTGGGCGGCTGGAGGAAATAAGAAGTGGATCAAGGTCTTGAACTCTGCTGTACCACACACCCCCTGTACCACTTGAGTTTACTCAAAGACGGTTATACTATCATAGGAAATGTACTACCGGATGAGAAAATGTTCTAAGCCCAACACTGGATTGCTGTCTCACATAACCTTACATGTAGCCATGTACTAGAATGCATGCCATCTTCCAAACCTTTTTCAATAATTTTTTTCCAATCACACTAAAGTCATCCATGCATACTACGTAAAAATAATACAAAACAGAGAGCTTTACAGGTCAATAAACATACTGTAAGAGACACATGTACAGATAGACTTGCCAGGTATTTAAATGATAGTGTACATTTGTGCAAAGATTTTCATGTACTAGTAGTAGCGAAGGAACCTTATTTGTGTCTGCACCAGGAGAGGGTGGAAGAGATTGTTGGGAGCACAGGCTCGCCACTTCAATATCCTCATAGGGATTCTCATTAGATAAGTCTGCAGGAAGACGGGAGACAGTAATGGTTAACTGACATATCCACGAATGATACAGTATGCATTTAACACTACCTAATACCGTACACCCTAAAGGCTTATCTATGGTGATCTTGAAGGTTTGAAAAGAAATTAACAATTGCTTCACATGTATTATTGATGTTATTTTCTTTAAAATACCAATTGTAGTGTCTTTACCTGGAATGTCTTCATAGTGATGTTCCTGGTACAGTGCACCAGGGAATCCGGGACTAACTGACTGACTGTGAGAAACCGGGAGGTCTTCAAACTCAAATGATTTCCTGCAACAAGGTGCAGACAGAAATGACGTTAGTACTATATGAATCCATCTGTATGGAACCTCAGTGTGTGTGCAGTACATCTTCTACCTGTTCATGGCGTTGCAGAGCTTGTTACCCCTGGGCCTCCTGTAGACACCGAGAGGAGGCTGTGATGGTGGGGGAGGAGGAGAAACCGGTGGACAGGGGTAGAGGTTACTCTGGCTTCTCCCCTGCCCGGCAACCTTCCCTGGGGGAACGGTAATGGGATGCTGGAATGTGCGCTGAGGTTTAGGGGCAGGGTTTATCATCGGGGGCGTGCCGGGCACGTTGTACGTGCTCCCACGCCGCTGTCTTTCAACCCCTGAGGCGTCCAGAGGCCCGGTGGCAGCGTCGGGTTGGATTGCCTGCCTCGCCGCCCCCTGAGTGTCCCTGCCAGGTGGGCTGAAGTAGTTGCCAAGCTCGGCGGGAGTTTTTCTGACGTTCTCCCCCATGGCCTGCTCCAACTTCCTGAAGAGGGTAAACACTGCCTTCTTCTCCTGGGTAGAGCGCTCCAGACCTCTCCCGCCACTATCTGCCCTCAGTGTCTTCACCTGTGTCTTCACAGCACCCACCGGAGAACCAGGTCTTTGATCCACATCGTTGATATTTGGCTTCTCCTTGTCGGGTTTGTTGCAGTCTAGGCCTTTGTGGCCCTCGCCGGGCCTACCGTCTCTGTTCTGGAGCCACCCTTTGGGATCCATCGCCCTACCAGCAGGGGAGCAAGGCCTCAAATCCCCACGCATTCCTACGTTTTCTTTCCCAGAGTTCTGCTTGTCTTTGCGGACTGCAGCCCTGCTATTCTCCGCCCTCTGGGTCTCGCCGGCGGGTTTTCCGTTGCTCTTTGTCGAGGCGTCTGTCATTTTGTTGACACCGCCGTTCGGGCTAGGAGGGGGGGGCTCCTTTCCCTCCCACTGGGAAATCTTCTCCTTGATGTTGGCCGCATGGGTCCTGTGGAGCTTCTTGCCAACTGACGTGCTCTCGCTGCCACCAGGGTCGACGTTGGTTTTCCGGTGAGCCATGGCGACTGAGACCTCTTGCCGGTTCGTCAGGTTCTCTAAAGGGGTGAAGGGGGACTTGAACTTCCCCTCCCCTCCGCGTTCAGTTGACAGGTGTTGCACAGAGGTTAAATCGCTTATCCTCCCGTCAATACGCTCTTTCCTGAAACCGAAGTGCAAATATTAGCACCTTTTTCAACTGTGAGAAGAGTTGTGATAAAACCATTGAATGCAGGATGGATGGACATTCTAATTGTAAAAAGGCACAGAGGGAATGAAAATATTAAACCCATATAATACCTTTGTGAATAAGGACATTTATTCCCCCTCCACAAAATCCATTAAATTATGGATTGTGACACGGTTTATAAATAATTTGGACGTTTGACCATATTGTCCTGCATTCTTCAATGATTTTTATGACTAATAAAAATTGACTATCTTGCACTACATATAAAATAATTTGTACTATATCAACATTCCTCTGTTTTAATAGATGTGCATAATCCTCCAGATCATAGTGAATGCCAGTGGCCAGAACACCATCCACCATCCAGTCAATGTCTTTTTCCAGTGTCGGTGGGAAAGCTGAGCCCTAGCTGTAAAGCCTCTTTGCAAGAAAACCGGCATGTCTCATCTTCTCATCAACTGCACTAAATAAACACATTCTTGGACCAGGGCCCACTCCATCAGACTGTTTTGTTTTAAGAAAAAGAGGAAATAGGAACACTGAGTTTAAATGTCATCTTGCAGCATGTCCTTAATGCTGTGTATACAAGGAGTAATGGGATCATGTTACAATTTCTCACGCTTCGTGGGATCACGTGGGATGTTACAGTTGGATGCTCATGAAAATAGCTGTTTATTTGTCCCGCCGATGACCTTAATTCTTGCTTGCATGCTAACCTGTTGACAGTTGAGTAGAGTTGGTCTGTAGCCATTCTCTTAGCATCCATTTCCTCTGAACACCTGTAAGAGGAAGCGGAAGGTAGAACATTGAACTGAAACAAATCTTTACCCAAAGGAGAGTTTCATTGACTACTGACATTCCATGAAACAAGTACATGTGATTATAGTCAAGTAATGTCATTTAAAACAAGCGCAAAAAATATTTTAAGCCTTAATGCAAGACAGTATACTTGCTAGGATGTGACATTTTTGCAGTTTTACCTTCACAGTGCTGTAAAATGAATATATCAGTTAAACTGCGTGCTCTCGGCAAACCTACCAACCAAACAACCAGCCAATCAAATGTTGGATAAGGTTCTTGGAACACTCTTGAATCACATGTATGTGGTTCAGATATGGGTTAAAGAAAATAATCAATAATCCAGCCCTCTTAACAGATACGGAACATTTTAATACTTTTTAAAGATAATCTTTGGAACTGGACAGACAACATTTCGGTGATAGTCAAATCAGTTGTTCTACAAATCAACATTTAGAGTGTCCTGTCATTACTTAAGGGAGCCTGTGACTCATACATCATGCTACTCCAGTGGTTCTCAGTGTGGGTCACAACCCCCGGGAGAGTCATGTGGAGCATTTAGGGGGTCGCGCATTATGCCGGACACAGTTATAATTTAAGTGATAATATTATATTTTTGTTTATTTAAGTTGGGTAGTACTGTACAGTGTGTGCGTGCGTGTTCACACTTGCGCTTGTGAGTAATTAAGTGTGGCTTTTACATGGGTTAAGGGTGAGAAAAGGTCTGAGAACTGCTGCTTTGCTTGTATTTTCTCCCACTCTTTCTCTGATATGTTGTCTCCCAGGCCAATGTGCCAAGGTTCAGCGGCCGTTCAGCTAACGCTCTCGCTCCTTCCAGCTTCAGACGCACCAATTGTGACACCGATAAGAAGCCACGCCACAGTGTGAATGTGTAAAGAGAGCGTATGGCATCTTCATCTGCCAGGCGAGCAGATAAGATGGGAAGCAAACACGTAGACATCCTTCTGCGTGTGATAATAAGGCAAGCTTGCCTCCCAGTGTTGTCTACTGCTAATCAAAAACGTTTGCAGCTTGTTCTTAGAGGGAAGGTCACAGCAGTTTCTAACTCTGTTGCTCTTGTAGTCTCGCTTCAATCACTTCACACTTTGCACGTTAATGTCACATTACTAGTATAATAGTATTCTTTGATATATTTTGGTAATCATTTGGTTTCATGTCATATGCAATCATGTACTATATATAGACAATCAAGATGTCACGTTCTTATGTTGAAATTATTTATGCAAATTTGTTCTTTAGCCGATTCCATTCGTATGACCACTTCTTGGTGTGCTGTCATAATTTAACTGTAATTACTTCATCATTGTAAGTATAGAGGTCACGGTTTCCTCAGAAGCACAAATGTTATCATAAATGTAATTAAATTAAATGGTGGTCTTGCTTACCTTCCCGTGTTTTAGACATCTTATGTATTCACTGGTGGAATATGAGCTTATAGTCACCAGCGATTCATCAATTATCACCGCATCCATTGATATAACTTCCCGTTTTGCCTGATTTTAATTTAAAGTGCGATGGCAAGATGTGATCCCTCAGACGAATGCACTCGTTTGAATGAAAGAGGAAGGACATCAACCACCCCACCACAAAAAACACTATTTCTTTCTCTCTCTCTCTCTCTGCCTGCCCCCTTTCCCTTAACCATCCTTTACTCTCCCTTGACTCTCTCTCTCTCTCTCTCTCTCACTCACTCACTCACTCACTCACTCACTCACTCACTCACTCACTCACTCACTCACTCACACACACACACACACACACACACAACCTAAATGGAAAGGTCTCGTTTGTTGGTTGACCTTACAGTAGCTGTGTAACTCCTTGATATTACTATCATTAGATAGGCTAGTTGGCACATACACCGACTGTAAGGGCACCATTAGCCTAATAATTGTAGAAGGTGACATATGTAAGGGTCATCGTGTTGCTTTTCCCTCCAAAATCTCTGTTGGGGTTCACACAGCAGCTGCTTATGGACCACAGTTGGTTGACAGCTGAAGCAAAACCGCTCATATTTTGAAACATAAAATATATAATTTAAAATGTTGTGTTTGAAAATGTGAAAAACACAACAAAAACATAGTGGCTTTGTATAGACTATGGCCTGTACTGGTAATAGATGAATAATTTTGCATAATATACAACTATACCATATCTGTGGTGTTGTTAAGTGAAGGTGATCAGTGATCACATCCCATAATCATTACATATTCACATTTTCCATCGACAGTAGACTATTGAATAAAATAGCCTACAATAAAACCTACACATTGATTTTGTAAAAGCTTACCTGATTTTCAAATGCTGGGAAGTTCAAGATGCAATGACCGGACTGCTGACACACAGTTCGCGGTAAAGTTTATACAGGACATTTGCTGGTGAACAGCTCCAGTGATTGGTTGTTCGCTGTAGAAAACTTGGCAGGAGAGAATTCTAATAACAGCTGTCTTCTACCGTGAATGGGGTTTGTTTGTGCTGTCATTTTCAGCTGCTCTGTTGTGCAAGTTGTACTTGCATACAGGGCAATAAATCCAATAACATAAATAATAAATACATCTTGGGTTAATTAGCTGAGGTTCTTTAAATAACAATTCTGTGATCTTGGTCTTGGTTGTGTTGTGAGAGTCTAAGAAAGCAAGGATGTTAAAAAGTGAGTCTCACTTCACTTAGAGACACAGAGACAGAGACAGTCAGTCAGTCAGTAAGCTGTCAGTCAAAAATAAAAGATCATATCAAAGTCCTTAATATTACATTTTGTACAAGATGCTTGTCTGCTTGTCGGCCGGCAGATGGCAATAATAATCTGATAGCAAGTCTTCCCGGAAATTACACGAAGAAGAAGGCAGGCCAAGCTTTTCCTAGCAGGCGACAGTAACTAGCCAATTCAGATGCTGGCTTTTAAAATCACATCACGGAGTTTAAAATGCAGGTAAGAATGCTTATTTGATAAATTTCTGCACAACTTTAATCTTTCACCGTTGACACCATAATCAAAAAAAGATGATTTGCTTTTTGAGTATTGTATGTATCAGTAAGCTATCAGCAGTAGAATAATCGATCATTACCAATCGTCGTGAATGGTGACAATGTAGGTATTGTACACACGCACTCCTTTAGTATTTACCAGTAAACACTGTATACATGTAGTTCAGATAAGTACGTTAGCTGTGATTAACATTATTTGCGATCCATTTGCAGATACAATGTAGCATCTTTGTATACCTGGAAAAGGACATGTAAATTATTAAAACATAACCAGGGTTGGGAAGGTTACTTTGTAAATGTAATATGTTACAATTACAGTTACCAGACTAAAATTATAATCAGTAACGTAATTTTTGGATTACCAAATTTTGTAACTTGATCCAATTACTTTCCATTACTTTTAGATTAATTCACGCCTAAAAATTATAACGTTATTTGAAATACCATCCAAATATACTGCATTGGCGCCCCAGATTTTTCTATTTTATGTTGCTTAGGTGGTCAGATAGGACTTCATTTAAATTATTGATTGACGTTTATGGAAGGTTAATAAGAGAACAGATGAGTGTTTATTGCATTTTTCTGCTATACACTTCCCTTAAAGTAGTCCTAGAAGTAATCATCAAACAAACAGAAATACCAGTAATCTGATTACACTATTTTACCTGGTAACTGTAATAGATTAGTTACTGGGTTTTTTGTGTGATTAGGCTACTAATCAGTTACTTCCCAACCCTGATTATAACCCCTGTAATATCAAGATCTCTATATAGGCTCAGTGAATATTAATAATAAACACAATCTTACTCTTGGAAAAGTCATAATTAACAAAGCATTAATTTACAAAAACTATAAATACCTGATATAATTCTCATGTGTCAATCTGCGTGTGACATGATGTGAAGATCCGTGATCAGATCTTACTTACATTGTGAGTAGTAGGCTTAAGTTTTGGTGTATATTCGCATGTGGATCATCGACTTCATGATGATCAACTGTAAACACGTGTGCACGTGCGTTCAGGACAAGCCTATGCATCTTATTCCAGTATCTGCCCTTTCCTGTACCACACAAAGGCTTGTTTGTCCCAGCTGGCTAACGTGGCTAACGTGGCCAGCTAACGTGGCTGCTACCTGAGATCCCTCGTCAGCTCCACCGGCTGCTCCTGTGATGCCTTCCTCATCCTGTGGCTGTCAGTCACAGTGGACCCATCATCATCTGGTTGCCTTCCTCCTCACCTTCTTTAGGTAACCCGCGTGTTGCTTACAGCTGCACTCTTCAATTTTTATTTATATATATATTTATTTATCTTTTTTTTTTTTTTTTTGCCCCCCAGAACCTCCGATTTTCTCTCCAACTGACTGTTTATGTTTGAGACTCGGCTGTGTGTGGCTTTCAGCTTTGAAGGGGGGTGGGGAATACGTGTGCTTAGTGAAGAGCGGTGTTAGCCACTTAGCCCTTTGTGAGATGAATCAACACTCTTACGTTAAAGGTATAGTCAGCTATACATCCAGTCGGGTCACAGGGGCAGCAGCTCCAGCAGGGGACTCCAAACGTCCCTTTCCCGAGCCACATATATTCAGCTATTGTAAGCTAATCTATTTTTTTTGTGGTCAAATTCACCTTCTCCTCGCATTCTGCTATCTTTTTGTTCTCTGTGTGTGCCGTAAAAAATTATCTGGAACTTCTGGCTCTATAAATAGGAGCTTCTACAAAGTGGCGAACACCGCTCATGTTACATTTTGTGGGTGGAGCTTCTAAGGGGGTTTGTTTTGATTTGAGCTCGACGTTAGCAAGCGTTCTCCAGAACGATTAACCCTGCCTTTAGACTCTCCAGGTTATGTCACGTTGCCATGATCTCACACCAGACCTGTTTGGTTTGGGAGTCCACTATGTCCCATTGCTGTAAAGGGAGGTGAAACATTTGACACACGTCACATACTGATCGCTACACGGTTCTCGCTGTTTGGTTCCTTATCTCGTTATGTTGCACTTTGCCACATGTTAAGGAGCTACATAACATTCCATTGATTTATTAATGACCATCTTCAACATGCTGCACTAGCAAACATCCCGAAAGAGATATTTGATAGTAACCAAAGATTATTTATTTATAAATGTACGTCATTCTGATCAGCACATAATAAAGGATAATTATGTTTACAATAATAGTGTTTTATGCCCTTAAGAGCTATCTGAACAGATGTCATTTTGCCCTTATGATTCAAGTGGAAGGTGGTTAATCTGTAACTATGCTAGCTTTTTCTATCATATCGTAGCGCTGCTTTCATTTCAGGCGTTCTTATCTAGAGGCCAAACGCAGAGAGCCTGTTTCTGTTGTCAGCCTGCCTGCAGCAAACATGGCTGGTCAGGATATGTCCCGTTATTTTGCTTTTACATTGTGTCTGCCTCAGGTAGTGAGAAACTGGTTTGACTTGTGTGAATCTAGACCCTTGTAGTACTGTGTGTTTACTCCCCCTCCCCCTCTCCCTCTAGCTATGTCCTACTGCATGCGTCCAGGAAGACTTTCAGCAACGTGAAAGTGAGCATCTCAGCCCAGTGGACGCCGTCCGTCCAGAATGAGAGCCTTCCGCCGTTTTCTCCTAGTGAGGTGCTGTATAACTGTGGACCCCCTCTTTGGAACATAAATATAACCTTTTGACCTCTATCACAGTGAAGGACAATAGAATATAACACGTTGATGTCTATCACAGTGAAGGACAATAGAATATAACCTTTTGACCTCTATCACAGTGAAGGACAATAGAATACAATAGAATAGAGTCAATCCAATAATTTCTGCAAAATAAGGTTTGAACAGCAGTTTTCCCCACAGGTTTATACTTTTGCTTTTTTTACGGACGTTGGTCTCGCAAGCTATTGGTTTCAGTGCCATGGTGCCAGTCATATTTTATATGTTTTATTTAGGCTGTGAATGAGGAAAGGGTTAAGCTAGCAGGTGGCCTAAATGTGATCTGAATTGTAATACTCATTATATTTTTCGATGCGTATTGTGAGGTTTTTGTCAATACCCGGCCTTAAATAGTTTGTGGTGTGACTCTTCACAGACGTGGGAGAAAAACAGCTTGTTTGCGGATGAAGAAGAGGCCACGCTTTTCCTGGGAGCTCTGGACACCATCTTCCTCTTCTCTTATGCCGTGGTGCGTTGTTCTGCCTCATTGTGCACGTTGGGGGGAGTCTAAAGCCTGGATCTCCCTCTGCCCTGTATCGCTGTATGTTGGGGCGGTGCAGTCTAAAGCCTGTTCTGCCCTGTATCGCTGTATGTTGGGGCGGTGCAGTCTAAAGCCTGTTCTGCCCTGTATGGCTGCATGTGGGGCGGTGCAGTCTAAAGCCTGTTCTGCCCTGTATGGCTGCATGTGGGGCGGTGCAGTCTAAAGCCTGTTCTGCCCTGTATGGCTGCATGTGGGGCGGTGCAGTCTAAAGCCTGTTGTCTCTCCCTCTGCCATGCGCTCAGGGCCTGTATATCAGCGGTGCGGTCGGGGACAGGCTGAACCTTCGCTATGTGCTGTGCTTTGGCCTGTGTGGTTCTGCCATAGTGGTAAGTTGGGAACAGCAGTGCTACAAGTGCCAAATTGATCATTTTTTATATTCTCTCTATGATTTTCTACCACTAGATGTCACACTAGCAAGTGCACCAGCATCTCAAACAAAACAAAAGTTTAATTGGCCGCACACACACACGTGCACAAACATGCACATGCTGCTGGCCCGACTATGATAAGCTCTGATCTCTCGACATAATGAGCCAGGGTTATTCTGCAGTATATTCTGCATTCTCCATATCTCTCTCTCTCTCCATCCATTTACCTCGCCATCTCTCCCTTGGTTGTTGGTGGGAAAACTTGTACATACTGATCTCTTTCTTTCTTTTTTTTTTCAACCTTCCCCTAGTTCTTTCTCTCTCTCCTCTCTTGAACCCCCTCTATCCCATCTCCCTTGTTGCTATTTGCTTGTTTTCATGTCATGGTTTCCCCTCTCTCTCTCTCTCTCTCTCTCTCTCTCTCTCTCCATCTCTCTCTCTCTCCCCCTCTCTCACACGCACGCACACGCGCACACACACACACAAAGAGGGAGTGTGATGTCATTCTCTTATCTCATATCCTCACATTTAAAAAGATAATTGCTTTTTTCTGCTGTATTACTGTTTAAAATATCATATACTCCAACACCTTTTAAAACAATGCTGTTGGATCCACCAGAACATGATCTTTGCTATTGAAATATCCTGTTGATGTGCTTAGATGCTGATAAACTGCGTGTTTGCAGGAATTTCTCTTCGGCACGGTGACCGAATGGCTCAACATCTATAACATCTACCTGTACTGTGTCCTGTGGATCCTCAATGGCCTGCTGCAGTCAGCGGTCTGGCCCTGCGTCGTGGTCGTCGTGGGCAACTGGTTTGGAAAGGCAGGGTATGGGTCTTCATTTTGCTACTGGAACTTCTATCTGGGAGTGGCTGGCTCTCACTCAAGCCTAGGTTTATACTTGACGGCACGCGCCAGAGATGACGTCACATTTGTGGGTGCGGCCGGCCTGGCACATTGTCCACCTCCGAGTATTTGTAACTGGCGCGTTGGGTCTTCTACATATAATACAATGCAGATGGCCTGCAGAGCGCGGAAAGAATAGATCGGGACAGAGCGACCACATAAAAAAGCCTATTTATGTTGCAGTGCGATGGTCGGAAACGTCCTGTTCAAAAGAATAGATCAGGACAGAGCGACCATTGCGAACCACAGTTGTGAATATTAAAAAGAATAGGCCATGCTTAACAGTGAAATACTGCAGAATGAAAGCATAAAATAGTAAGTAATTAAAATGTATTTATATAGCACATTTCACAGATAAAAATCACAAAGTGCTTCACAATTGTAGGTGAATACACAGCCATAGGAAATACATGACAGCACATGACACAAATACAGTAAATAACCAAACAAAAGCACATAAACAAACAGAAATTCATGTCAGACCGGCCTCTCCACCCTACAGTCTAACTAAAAGCCTCCTTAAATAAAACAGTTTTCAACTGGTTTTTAAAAGTTTCCAAATAGCCTATTTCTGTTGTTGTGCGAATGGCGGAAACCTTCCGTTCAAATAACATCCCTTTGCGTCTGTAGAAATGTGCACTTCTCTTTAGAGGCTGGTACATTTTAAGAAGTCTAGTTGCCATTGTTTTAGCCTGATTGATAAAGCAGAATTTAAACAAAAGTAATATAGCCTAGATAGTAGCCTAAACCTCCCATTCATTACATCTGTAGGCTATGTGCATTACTGTATATAGAGTACCGGTAGAGGTTTATTAAAATAGTTTAAACATTGTACTACTATAATATCCAGTCTGATTCGACTATAAAGACAAAAAAACTTGTCTTTTATTTACAAACTGGTGAACAGCAACAACAATGTAGGCTGTGTCGAATAAACTCCAGAGTCCTAACTGTCTCTTTCTCTGTGAAAACAACACAAAACATATGTATAAACTGTAACAGCGTTGTAGACTAGGCTACACATTCTCAAAACAATAGAAAAGGAGTTCCTACAAATATTTGTATACAGCGCCACCTTTCGTTTTGGAGAATATCGCTACCAGTACGATACAAATTCCAGGTTGCGTGGCGTATGTAGTGCCCGTAGGCGAAGGGCTGCACGCCACCCAACACGGCAAGAATGTTGAGGCCTTTAGGCAGTTATCTATACGGCACTCACACGCGCACATACACACAAGCACGCACGCTGGTGTACAAACCAGCCATTCACGGAAGCCCTCCTGCCAAACATAGCTCCCATTCAGGCCAAACATTTTCCAAATCCCAATCCCATAAATGTAATTTGCAGGCTATAAATATAGCAACTAGCACAGCTACTGTCTACCATTTATATGAAGTGTAAGTGAAGGGAATGAATGGCTAATTTAATTAGACTGTAAAGTTAACTCTGCTGTTTTGTAGCCCCCAATAAAGTGAGTTTTGTTCACCATGGAATGATTTAATGTTTTTGTGTGTGTGCCTGTGTGTGTGTCTGCGTGTCTGTGCATGTGCGTGCATGCGTGCCTGTCTGTGTGTGTGTTCTTGACATGTCTCTGGCGTGTCACAGGAGAGGGTTTGTGTTTGGGCTGTGGAGCGCCTGTGCCTCTGTCGGCAACATCCTGGGGGCGTTCCTGGCCTCCAGTGTACTCCAGTATGGGTACGAGGTGAGGAGGTAGCATTCAGGCCACGCACGCGCACGCACGCACACACACAGAAGTTGAAGGTGAATTGCTAAATAGAGGAAACGGCCTTAAAATAACGGTGATAATTGCCTGCTTTTGCACTTTTCCTCTGCGGGCAAATAAAATCTGTTTTTCCATCCATCTCTGGAGTGGTACATTTTTATTAAACACTCACAAAGTACTTCACACACACCTGCAGCTAAATGATTTAGCCAACAAACATTTTAGCAACCGCGTTCCCTGTTGCTGACAATATGTTAACAATGTGTGTGTTGTGTTCAGTATGCCTTCCTAGTGACCTCTGTGGTGCAGTTTGCTGGTGGGGTGGTGGTGTTTTTTGGCCTGCTCACATCCCCAAAAGAAGTCGGTAAGAGTTGCAGCGTTAACTGTATAACAACGTGTTGACTGTTTGTTGTTGTTTTAACTGGCTAACAAGTAGGTGTGTGTGTTGTTGTTTTAACTGGCTAACAAGTAGGTGTGTGTGTTGTTGTTTTAACTGGCTAACAAGTAGGTGTGTGTGTGTGTTGTTTTAACTGGCTAACAAGTAGGTGTGTGTGTTGTTGTTGTTTTAACTGGCTAACAAGTAGGTGTGTGTGTTTTAACTGGCTAAGAAGTAGGGCTGTGTGTGTGTGTGTGTTAGGGCTATGTATTGGCAAGAATCTGGCAATACGAATCACGTACGTATCACGATACAGGGGCTACATTTCGATATATTGCAATACTGTAAGCAAGGCGACATATTGCGATTTCTAATTTGTGGAAAACTGTCATAGCAAAGCTGCCGCAAAAAAATAACAAGCGCTTGTGTAAACCTGCTCAGGGACTGCAGATGGAAATTAGCTTTAAGATTAATCTGGTAACAAGTATCTTTCTCCTTTGAGGTTAATATATTTTCTACATTGTCCCTTTGTTTTATTATTAATTATTAAATTGAGTAAAAAAACAACATGCATCACAAGACTCCATACAACACTGAAACACATTGACATGGAGTAGTAAAGGGCAAACCGTGTGCGTAGGCTGTACAGTGTTAACTAACTGCTTCACCACTGCGTCCCTGTGTCTTGCCTCAAGGCCTGTGTTTGGAGTCGGAGACCGGGATGGAGCCGGTGGACCCAGACAGCCACAGGCCCCTCATGAGCGACGAGGAGGAGGAGGAGGATGAGGAGAAGGATGAGGAGGAGGAGGGAGAGGGGTTTGACGGAGGGTACTACTCGGTGGAGCAGCAGGAGGAACCCGCGTCCCAGAGTCCGACCGCTGTCGGCTTCTTCCAGGCCTTCTGCCTGCCCGGAGTGCTCCCTGTAAGTGTTGCCGTTGGCGACGCGGATGTATTAACCCGCTTGGTGTGTGTGTGTGTGTGTGGTTGTACAAGCCTGTCACAGTCCAAACACGACCTAGCCCATGATAGTGAGAACCAGATTTTAGGTAAAACAGAGATGTATATATCATATTAAAGCTCTTGATGAACTCTTTCTACTGCCAAAAGGGCACAAGTGAATTCTTAATCAATTTGAAGTTATTCATTAAAAACCAAAAGACTTAAATACTGAACGTACTAAGGTAGTTGGTGCCAAAAGAGGGGGTAACTGCATTTACGCCATTTTGGCATTGAGAAATGTATATATGGAAATCATGTGGTAAGGATTTTGTTTTGTTATATTTTTTTAGCACAATAGATTATTTCTTATAAATGGTATGTATTGCTTTGTTCATATTGTCATCAGATGGGCCCATGCATTTATATGAAGTAGATGAAATGTTGGTAACAAAAAGGCGAATGTGAATTTTCGGTTTTGGCTCTCCTGTAAAATTGGAGAAATATCACTTACTAGTTCTCACTCCTCAATTTATTATTACTTAGTGTTTTCACCTACATATTCATTTTAAATCTCACTGTTGGGCAAGAAAACTACAAAGCTTTGTGACATTTTGGTTATATTTACTGATTTATTTCATAATCACTTTATCCATGTGAAATAGCAACTGAAAAAGCTGTTTGTTTGTGTCTGTGTCTCTTTGTTCTCCACGTCACCTTGGGGTCCTTGCTGTTTGCCTGGCAGTACTCCCTGGCATATGCCTGTCTGAAACTGGTCAACTACTCCTTCTTCTTCTGGCTGCCGTTCTACCTGAGCAACAACTTCGGATGGGAGGAGGCCCAGGCTGACCGGCTGTCCGTCTGGTACGACGTCGGAGGCATCATAGGTACGCATGGTCTCGGAGCACATGAAGCCATTACTAATATGTAAATATTTGACGATTGTCGTTTCAATGGGATGTTGCTAGAATGGTTATTGCATCCCACGCAGGCTGCTGGTAAATTCTGATTATGACATTAAAAATAAACATGTGAATAAGTTAATTAACTGGTGTATGTATTTAACATGTTATTTAGTAAAAGCAATCAATGTTTAGAAAGGGGGTGATATCAGGTATTTACATTTGTAAAAGTTTTAATATAATATAAATGGGTATAAAGGTAAATATAATAATTAGAAATACTGTATGAATCGAAATCTAAAAATGTATGTGGTCTCTTAATTTTTTCCGCTGCTGTGTAAGAATTAATATTTACAACAAAATCAATTAACTTGAATGAATATGAAAGTAATTCACACGCTCTCTCTACTCTGTCTCTGGTGCTTGGTCAGGGGGAACCTTGCAGGGCCTGATCTCTGACTTGCTGGGCAAGAGAGCGCCGGTTCTGGCCCTCAGCCTGATGTTGGCCATGGGAGCCTTGGTGGGCTACAGCCGTGAGTGCAACCCTTCATAATATCACACCTAGCCCAGTCACATAAGCCTCTTAGACGCTTTACTCTCCCCTGTTGGACGTGGTGTCTATTGTGTTAGTTTCATGTATAGATACACGTAGGTAGGCATGGGACGATGTGAAAAATGAATGTCACGATTATCCTGGCCAAAATAATTGCGATAGACGATATTATCGTGATTATCTTTATTTTATTATATTATTAAACTCTTTAAAATGGCACTAAAACATACTGGAATCACTTTATCTTCAAATTTGTTACCAAACAATCACTTTTATTATCACGACACACATGTACTGTGTCTTTTTGTGGGATTATTTTGGTTTTGATTCCAGTATTCAACAAATCCGACTTATCTTTTCTATGTGGGGGACGCAATGGGAAAGCCGAGCCTTCGTCCATGATGGTGATGGACTAGAAAGATGCAGGCTAATAATAATAATAATAATAATAATAAAGTAAATCAATACAATTGGATGTCCAATGGCCTACCATTGAAACTGTATTTAAAGGGCAGGAGTTTTCTGTTGTTATCCACTCTTGCAGTGGAAAAGTCGAGAGAACAAAAACAAATTTTCCATTGAGAAAAGCCTTTGCTCTTTTAATAATTTCTAATAAAACTGATGCTACATTGCATCACCTACTTTCACCTCCGTAGGACCCGCCATTGTTGTTATCGAGTTGTTTTCAAGTCGCCTTTGTCACACCTAAACCACACCCGTAGCTGGTTGGCCACGTTAGTTTTACCGACCTGAAACGCAACAATATCCAAGCTCTCAGGAGAAAAGACATTGATAGGTTAATGTCAATAAATAGATTATTGTTAATATACGTTACGTATGTATGTATGTATGTATGTATGTATGTGATGTGTAGTCGTGGTGCAGTACCCTGTTGAACCACTGGGGGCAGTCACAGACTGAAATGGATCACAGTTGAAAATGTAGATGAAATTACACTGTCCTGACCAGCAGGGGGCGGGATAAAACCATAACCCTAGCAGCAGCTGGCTGTGTGAGAATAACAGAAGCATGACAAGGCAGGTGTCTCTCTCTCTCTCCCCCCCCCGCCAGACTCTCCCAACGACCAGCTGGTGAACGCCGTGCTGCTGGCCACTACGGGCTTCTTCATCGGCGGCCCATCCAACATGATCAGCTCGGCCATCTCGGCCGACCTGGGCCGCCAGGAGGCCCTGCGGGGGAGCCAGCAGGCCCTGGCCACAGTCACCGGCATCGTGGACGGGACCGGAAGCGTAGGAGCTGCTGTGGGCCAGGTGTGTGTGTGTGTGGGGGAGGGGGGGATCCTTTACCTTGTGGGTAGTGCATCCTGTCACACAACAGCTTGTAGCAAGGTTTCAGTCTTCTGTAGAGATTACGTTGGCTCATCTTAAAGGCAATGCAAAGTCTGCGGGGTTCTGTCTGTGTGCCCTGTTGTCATAGTGTTTGTGCCTTGTCACTGTTTGTGTGACTTGTCCGTGTTGTGCTTTGTGTTGGCGTGTGCGTGCGTGCGTGCGACATGTCCTTCTTGTGCTTTGTGTTGACATCCAGGCCACTGTGTACTAGCATAAGTGAGCATTTTGCAAGTAGCACATGACATGTTGCTTCTTAACGTCAGTTTGCCATGCACAGAAGATTACATATCAGCTGGAGACATTGGCACACACTCACAGGAGCTGTCTTAAAGGCAGGGTCACTCAATCTTGCTAATTTCGAGCTCAAATCAAAACGGTATCGCTCCGCACTCCTCCACAGCGCCGCCTCACATGTTGAAATGCATTGTGAAGCATTTCAAGCGCAGTGCTACGGCTTTGTTGATACGAGCTGTGTTCAGCACTTTGTTTATGTTGCTATTTACGGAGCCAGGGCTGTGTAGAAGTATCCAAAATTTTTTTTCCCCTCAACACGCACAGAGAACAGTAAGCTAGCGGAATGCGAGGAGACATTTGTTGAGTTTGACAAAAAGTGTATTGGCTTCCATTTAGCGTGCAGTAGCTGACTATACCTTTTAATTAAGCGCTCCATCTGTCTGTCTGTCCGTCTGTTGTCTCTCAGTACCTGGTGTCCCTGATCGAGAGCAGGCTGGGATGGATGTATGTCTTCTACTTCTTCATTGTGATGGTAAGGGAGCCACACTTCGCTGTAGTGTGTGTGTGTCATGGTGGGAGAAGACAAAATTAGGAAATACATTTGTTGATTTACTGGTTACATTGCATATTGTTTTGTAGCCACAACACAGGAAGTACAAAAAAAAAAAAAAAACAGGTTAAAATTGTAAAAAAAATTTAAATGATTTTGTTCAATTGTAATTAAATGACATTTCTTAAGTTATATTTTATTAATAAATTTTTTTGAAATTCCAGCAATTTGTGAACTCAAATAAAGCCGTTAACTGTGTGTGTGTGTGTGTGTGTGTGTGTGTGTGTGTGTTACACAGACCTGTGGCAGCATGCTCTTCATCATGCCTCTCGTCTTCAAGGAGGTGCGGGCTATGTGGAGAGAGCGGCAGGCCGTAGGCCAGCGGCTTTGAACTTTAAACCCCGACCCCGCTCCCGTCACGTGGTTTGAGGTCACAGCAGGGGGTCCTGGCCAGCTCTAGCCATAGACCACTCCTGTGAAGGACGAGCTCGGAGCCTTCCTGATTTCACGGTGTGAATGTCATGTGACGAGATGGGCTTTAGGCGTCAGCCCTATCTCGGGGCTAAGCTCAACCTTACACTATTAAATGTCAAATGTTTATCTATTAACCATGATTTTAGAGTTTATTTATGTGACAAAATGATTTGTTTGAAATGTTTGACCCGTTTGTCCGTCGTGCGAGGCTGTAGATTCAAACCTATTATTTATACATTAATAGTGTAATTAATGTTTGACCTTTTAGCTACGCAATTACTTGACTATGGATGGGCAAGGCATCTTTTTTAAATGAAGGGTTCTTAACCAGAAGCTTTGCCACCACTATGTTGTGGAGGTGGTTCGGATGGGAGCCAGATTTTGAATTGTTGCTGAACTCTGTAGCTTCCTTCCACGCACTGGCATTTGTCAAATGAGAATAGCCTGCCGGAGCTGGATTTGTGCGTCTACCGTGATTGAGGGGTTAATTCTAAATGTCACAATGGGGACTTTATATGGAAGCTATAGTCGAGGGGTTAAATTCCACTTTTTCAAATGTAATAAGTATACATACTTGTAGTTTACAAATATGAATTTTAGAATATTTTAGAAACATTCAAAATCCTTCAATTTAATAAATCATTATTACATATCTAATAGTTTTTACAATTTAAAAGGACATTTGTTGTTGACATTTCTTAAAGCCACTACAACAATGCTTGTATTAAATTATCGTTAAGATCGGAGTTTAAGTTGTACAGTGGTGTTAAGGCTGTCAATGTTTATATTGAATTGCCTTAACTACATTATTTGTTTACATAAATCATCACTATTGCAAAACAAAAGCTTCTGTTTAAGGGCTTTAGAAATGCATATTGGCATTATTTAAACTTGTGGGAAAAGTCACATTCACGATTAAGTTTGAAATCCACTGTTGTGCATATGTGTTTTCAAATTTTTTTTCTTTTAAGTGGTAACTCAATTTAATTACACAAACGTGATCCTATCAGTCTTGTTTTAAACAACAAATTGTAATTTTCCCTTTGTTGGCATTTTACCCTTGGCCCTCTAATGGATGATCAAAATCTCTTAAAACATTTTTAGTAAGAAGTCACTAAAGAAAGGTCTCCTAGAATGTAGTGTAATATGAGATATTGCACTCTAAATACCTTTTATAGGGATAAGTCACTGACAGCCATTCCAAACCCACTTTGTGTTTACTGTGGTGTTTACAACTGAACCTTGTTTCATGGGTAGAAACTACACACAATCAATTGAAGATAGTGCTTCTATCAACGGAAAAATGTGATGTATGTCATTGGCGTCCTCAGTATAACTATTATTTATAGAAAGTTAATACTTAATTTTAAACTGAAGCTGTGGAATTTAAAAGAAAACAACTAAAGCCATCTCTGGGTGTGCCATGCTACAGATTGTATATTACAAAATAGTGAGAGTTTCTCTGGTCTACATATCTCAGTTTTGCCTCGTTTTTTTTAAGCAATCTTTAGGTTTTAAACTGAATGTAATTCTTTTTTTAAATAAAATCATTACTTTTTATACATTTTTATTTTCCTTTTGTCTATTTATCAAATATGTCATAAACCCACAGAATACCACTACTTATATTAGTAGACACTGTAGCTATTTGACCACCAGGGGACCTCTCAACAGTTGTCAGGCTGCAGTATTGTACTATATCATAATTAAAGCCTTGAATAACTAAGCTAAATATAAACCTATGGTATTTTACATTTCAGCAGGATATTATGACACCAAACAAAGTGATTATTAACAATAACATTTATTCATATTACGTAACACACTGACATTAAGGAGGCGCAACAGTGCACAAGACATTTAAAAATATTACCAAATCTGTTCCCATAGTTACACAAACGTTTTTACACGTCTCACATATAGGTTAATGTCAAAACTTAGTTAAGGATTAGAATTCACTCATGCATATAAAATATAGAAATTACAATGTAATATTTGTAGCTGCGATGGGTGAGTTAGAAGTTGTGATGAAACGGAGTTGGCCGGGTTTGGACAGGTGGTAAAATAAATCTGACACTTTATCTGAGGTCAACAAAATAAACATGCCAGATATTCATTATTTAAGCAATATGCCCACAATCTGTGCCACAGCCTTTAAATGATGGCATGTAGTTTTTTTTCTTTTCTTAAAACCTAATTTGCTTGAACAACGGCATAAGAATTACAGACTAATTTTGTCAGTAATGTAGTGCAAAATTTTTTGAAAAAAAAGTTAAACCACAGTTGTAAAAAAAGGGAATTTATAATGTCCCTGAAAACAAATTATACTTAGTCAACATAACTTAATATACCCTTAAGAATTTGTCCTGAACACACTAAAACACACTAAAAAGACTAAAGGTAATCTCAGCTATTTTAAATCACAATTTTAATGGCACATTTGCCATTTCAAATAGCATTTTACCTTGCAGAACAAAAGAAAATTGAGTTGACAAATGTATTCTAAAACCAAGGCAGTTGTGAAACCAGAGAGAAAAGGAGACAGATTGCTTGTCTCATGTACAAATGTTGACAGACTGCTTAATCTGATGTGAAACCTGAAACAGATCTGAATCTCAACAGCTTTTGCCACAACAAAAAAAATCGAGACCTTTGTGTCTGTCGCTTATTTACCCACGCTAACTCCTCACCTCAAGTGTTGAGGTGTCCTTGAGCAAAGCACCTAACCCTGTCTAGCTGTGTAACTGCTCCTGGTGGTCAGGTGTGGCCTTGCATGGTTGATGCCACCATTGGTGTATGAATGTAAGGCAATCCTGTAATCTTTGTGTGGCTGTAAGGCTAGAAAAGCGGCCATATGAATAAATGCAGTCCATATACTATTTATTATGAATCCTGAGTTTTTTTTTATTTATTATCAATTTCTTGATAGCTTTTGCTTAACTGTTTGATGAGGTAGGAATTAATCCAGATTACAGCATGGCTATTTAATTTCAAGCATGTACTATTCAAATGTCACCTGTGTCATACATTTATAATTTGACAAAATAATGGTGTAAACCTCTCATATAACCGTTGATACACTTATAACAGCCAATGGTTTCTGTGATTATGATTTTGTAATCTACTGACATAGCAATTCCTCTTTGGTTCAACTGCCATGATTTGTTTACAAATAATTAACACCATATTTGCTGCCAAACACGGAAACATGACACACGTACACACAAAGTAAATAAACTGAGTGATGCAGCTCAATTCTTCATATACAATTATAATATGCTCTTTAGAGAAAACAATGCTACACTCCCTTCATAGAGAAAACAGGCGTGTTCATAACCTTAAGGTTTGCTATACAAGACAAGAGTGGCACGCTACAATTTTAAAAGCACTGACCTAAAGAATTACCACCTTTTTTACAATCCATTATGCAAGCAATACAAATCAAAATACAGAAATGAATAGCTGGAGCAAAATTAATAGTTGTTTTGGTGTTTGGGTGGACAGTTATACGATTTATTTGATTAATCCACAAAAGTGGCAACGGTGGAGTTTCATTTAAGACAATGATTTTAGGCCTAGTTTTGCATCTATTTTTGGAAATGTCACAGGTGTCACACCCTGCTACAGTCCATATACTATAGGTCAGGTACTGTACGAAACATAGTTTTACTCTTAAATCCCTATAGTTCTGGCACAGCCAAATTACCTTGTCGCCAAAACTCCACCGCTGACCTCCGACCTGGAGCTAATCACTGCCGTGACCGCATGACCCCACGTATGACCCCTGCTCGAGTCGCGCGGTCCTGTGGCTTTTGGAGCCATACAGCGAGACCATATAAGCTGCACACTGAGTGACGCCTGCAATAGCAACTCATACACAGAACATCTTAGTAGTTTGGAGAGAGAGAGAAAGAGAGAGTCAAGCACTGAGGTTGGAGAGCTCCATAAACAACCCCATTAGAACCCCTTAACAAGAAAATTATCCTCTTATATGGACCTGGGGCCTTTTTCTGGTCATTTACTGAAAGTGAGCCCACAATTCACAGTATAATCCTTAGAATACAATATCTTATATATACACATACAAGTTCTAGGCGTTAGTGGACGGGGTGGATGATAGCTTAATTGCACTGTAAAACTAACGTATATGTGGTGTTTTTTAAGACCATCATATCTGAGCTTTTCGACAGTCATTTCCAATCTGCTACATATGAAGTGACACATTCTTTAACATGAGGCGACCTGTAAAGGACTATGGGCCAGAATGTAGCAAGCACTAGATGTCTCTATTGCCGCATGGCTCCTTTATAATTCAGGAGTCGTCTTTTCTTCACCTTGAAGAAATCTGCGAAAAGATGGCAAACAGGCGTTAACGGTATGAACACAAAACGAATGCATATAAAATAGAGCAAACCCCACCAAGACAAAATGGCTGAATGTCAATGTTTTGTTGTGCTGCTGTAACATGATATGATTGGACACTATTAGTCAAATACGACATTCTCAGGTAGGTTATTTCCTCATTATATACAGCATTTCAAACAAGGAACTCTAGTATAGCACATCACAGAAACCAAAAAGAAAAATGCCTACACCAAAAAAAAAAACGCATGTTTGTGATTGTATCCTATAGTACAGTGGTTCCCAAACTGGGGGTCGGGACCCCCCGGTGGGTCGCGAGTCACAGAGGAGGGGGTCACAAGATGATTTTCAGAAATTAAATAACATTTTTAAATGATTAAAATTGCATAGTTCAGCCATAATTGTTAGTAGCAGTACAGTTTATATATTTCGTTGATGTATTCTGCTACTAGCCTGTATTCTACCATCTCTGGGGCCAGCGGGGGTCGCTAGTCTCTGGCGCTGTTATTTTGGGGGGGTCGCGAGCTGATAAGTTTGAGAACCCCTGCTATAGTATATGGTACATATACACCATAAAACACCATATTTTGGCCACAAAGTACTTTTGCGCCCCACCTGTAATAGTAGCCTGTCTGCGTTTTGTAGGCTGCGTTTTGTAGCACCCTCTGGTGGTGACCTCCAGGTACTCCTCTCCAGACCCAGAGGAGGTGCTTGGTGCCGGGGAGCCAGAGTCTGACGAAGACGTCCGCGAACTCCTCGGAGCCCGGGGAAGGCCCACGGGGCGCCGTGCGTCCCGGCTGCGGTAGAAGGCGGGGATGTCGCCACACTGCACCTCCTCCCACTCAACACCGGGGCTCCCATTCCTGCCGGCTGCCGCCGGGCAATCCCGCTCAAAGTCAAAGTTCCATCGCCTGCCGGCCGACTCTACGCTGCTGCGGAGAAGCCTGAGGAAGTCCTGCTGCAGCTGCCGGTGGTCCACAGGCCCAAACAGGCTCCTCCGCACCGGGCCAACCTTCAGATTCAGGGCCTCGATCCCACCAAGCTGAGACACTTCAGACTGGCGGGACGCTTCAGCTTCTGTTGCTGTCAATGATGGTGATGGTGGTGAAGCCATCGTTATTTCCCTGCCAAGAGGTAAACACATGCACACACACGCACACAAAAAAAAAGACAAACTTTCGTGTTAGCTACAACCCACTGAGCAATTATAGATACAAAGCCACATACACAGACCACATAAATAAATCTCGACTCCACCAACGATTGCCACCTCGCAAAAGGTCACTGTGAAAGGTCACTAGTTCAAAAAGACAAATAAGGACTTTCTCTCCACCAGTGTGTGAAACCCATCCCTATTGGATGTAATTAGAATCACACTGCTTGAATGTTAACATCAACAAGAGACCGGTTTTTAACTTATGTACATTTTTATAAACCTGACCCACCACTTCTGTAAATTATTCTGTTTAGTAATACGCTAACCCCCATGAAGAACTCACTAAGAGAAGGAGTTACCCTGCCCGGAGGAAGCCCAGGAGCCAGGCCCAGATGGAGGGCTCGCCGGCGAGCGCCTGGTGGCTGGGTTTGCCACGGAGCCCAGTCGGGCACAGC
>JAODTR010014018.1:7594-27188 GCA_025399935.1 Amblyopsis rosae
AGATGCGATCTCATAACATCAGATGGTGCCCAAGAGGTTAACACTTGTACACGGCAATATGTTTCACGTCTTTGCGATTATCAAACAAAAGCCAACTAAGGTCTGCATTGTTCATCTTCGGCTACTAATTAAAATTAACTTCAAAGGCACTAAGGCAGGGTCGGTCATTCTTGCAAACTTCCAGCTCAAATCATAACAGTATCGCTCTGCGGTGGTGCCTCACACGTCCAAATGTATTGTGATGCAAAGCGTAGTGCTACGGCTTCGTTGATATTAGCGAACGGTGTTCGCCACTTTGTCCGTTACCGTTTACGGAGCCAGGGCTGTGAAGTAGTATCAGATTATTTCAACCCGAACAGAGAACGGTAAGATAGCGAAATGCAGAGAGATACGGTATTTTTTTAATTTCATAAAAAGTGTATTCAGCTTACAATAACTATATTATACTATTTAACGAATATTCAGTTAAGACTGCTAGCAGACTGCCATGTGCTGTATTTGCAAATAAATAAGATGGCCTGGGAAAGACAGACAGAGCTACGGAGGTGTCTGATTTCTTGATCTGTATCGTAACACAACACCTGTACTAGTGGTGAGTCTGTACACATTACAGCCACCTTCATGATCACTGGTGTAATACATTGTTGTGGTTTGAAACATTGCAAAGCCTAACACCACTGCCGTGGCTGCTAAGACCTACTTGGTTAGTTACAAGTAAAGCAATAATAAATATTAGATCCAATTTGTACAACCTAGCGTGGTTGATAAAGTTATGAGCTTGGCAACAGGCACAATTCGTATGACGATCCAATCATGCAACATGCGCTCACAGAGCCCACATAGGAGTTGAGGTTGGCATGGCGACCAATGGGAGGCATGGTTCTGGTGCTTAGCAGATGGCTCACCATGGGCCATGAGAGCGCAGCGTCGACATGCCACCAGGAGAGCATACGGACAAGCAGGCTAAACAAACCACACAGAGCACACATTGCACACCAAGAGATAAGACATGAGTTCAGACAAGACGTACATTATGTGAAAACCTCTGAAAAAGGGGGTACCCGAAACAGAAGCATTCGCAACACAAACAAACAAACATGTCCGGCGGCGACAGATATTTCATGCATGACAAAACACGCAGAACAAACAAACAGACTACGATCCAGTCCATCTCAAAGTATCCATCTCATGTCAGGATTTAGAAGAACGTGGGAGAAACTTAGATCATGCTTCCAGAACCTTTTGCTTTGCTTTCACTTTCACACCTGGAAAACATGCTTTCCCACATGAGAATCCCGGGAAAGATATATTGGCACATTGCTGCAAGGTCAATTATCACCCTTTTAGGAGAAACATGTCACAGTGACCAATTGTTCTGGCCTGCGACAGAGCAACAATGAGAACAGGAAGCACTTCTCCCTCTCCTTTTAGAGGACCAGAGAAAAATGACAGTTACAATGTCCCACAGTACAACGTGTACAGGCATTACGCATTCATTTTCTGGACAGGAAATAGACTGGTCCTCGCTCGTGGAAAGGACTTGATGACACTGAATGACTGCCACTAGTGCTGACGAGCACTTTAACGTCTAAGGTAACTGTCTACAACCATCTCTCTCTCTCTCTCTAATAGACTAATATAAGTTGAATGAAAGCCAAATGGGGAAGTGGAGTTTGAGAGAGAAAAAAAAAAGCAAATCAATATTTCTGTGCCAGTTGCTCACAGTTCTGTCCTAAATGTTTTAAACATTCATCACAAGTAACGGGATCCCAGCCTCTCTCTTCCAACACAAAACTAATCATAATGTTTAGAAACAATGATGGGGTCAAATGGTGGGCAGCTAATCACAGCAAAGATCATAATTATATGGCACAAGAAAAACGTGCACATTTGCTGGAGCTCACAGCTGAATGTAGTGTGGCCACACTCAAGACAACTATCAGCTGTTTTGGCCACCTATCACATTCTGCCGAGTTGTCCGGTAGAAAAGCACTTGTTCTGTGTACGGGCAGGGTTTCCCAATCCTGGTCCCAGGGACCCGCTGCTCTGCATGTTTTAGATAGTCTCCCTGCTCCAACACACCTGATTCACATGAATAGCTCGTTATCAGGATTCTAACGATCCATTAATGTGAATCAGGTGTGTTGGAGAAGGGAGACATCTAAAGCATGCAGGGCAGCGGCCCTTCAGGACCAGGATTGGGGGACCCTGCAAACAACACTTTAATTCCTGCACGATCTCACCTGAGAGTTTGGTCTGTGTTGGGAGGAGGTTCCTGCCACATGGAGGGATTGGCTCCTTGTGACCGCCGACCCCGCTGACGCCCTCCTGGACTGTGACTGACCCCCCACGGGCGGGCCGCTCACCTCAGACGGGGAAGTGCTGCTGCTGACCCCCGTCGTCTCAAGGACGGCGTCCCAAGGGTCCCCGGTGCTCCCTTCTGCTACAGTGACTGCTTCCCCCGGTGTGGGGGAAGCCTCCTCAGCCTTCCGCTTGGTAAGAGGGTCCAGGTCCAGCCAGTCGAAGCGGCTAATGGTGGAAGGCTCCACCGCACAAGGCGGGTTGGGTGCCAGCGAAACTGCGCTGGCCGCCGGCGCACAGTCTGGCTCGGTGCTCACCGACCTGCCGTTCTTCAGGTACTCCGAGGTGCTAGCGATCTTTTCGAACAGTTTGGCCATCTCGGGATCGGCGGCAGGCTGTTGGAAAACCATGGGCGCCGTCGGCACGGTGGCGAAGGCCATAAAGGATGCCTGCTGGGCTGGCAGGGCCACGAAGTGTGGCATGGTGTGGGTGAAGCCATTCTGGAAGGTGCCTGGCTTGGGGAACGGAGCGGAGGGGAACATTGGAGCGGCCTGGGGCGTCGGGGTGGTTGCACTGGAAGAGGTGGGGGTAGAGAGAACAGGTGTCCACTGGCTGCTGTGGAAAGGGGAGGGGCTACAGGCATGTCCGCCGGGGTAGGAGGCACTGAGGTTAAAGCCCAGCAGTGAGGAAGGGCGTGAAGCTTTGCTGTTAGTCCCAAAGTTATCGTCCAATAGGAGCTTCTCAAGTTCCTCATTGGTTAGCTTGGCCACATCAATATCCCTGAATGTGTCTTTCTCTGCCTCCTTCTTGGCCTCGGGGAAGACAATGAGGTCCTTTTCTGGTCTACTGGTGCAGGGTGAAGGTTGAGGAGCAGTAGTGGTGGATGCTGGTGACCTTTGGGTCAAGGATGATGCAAGAGTCCGAGAGGATGGCAATGGTGACGATGACAATGTTTGCCTTTTCTCCCTTTGCAACTTCGCTAAAGCTTCTTCCTCCATGCGGAGGGCCTCTGCTTTACCCACAATCCCCTTGGGCTGGGGGACATCCTGCTTAAACCCATTGCCACTAGATATCTGGGCCATTCTGTCAAGTTGAAAGCGCCATCAGTGTAACATGAAGGTCAGTGATAGATAGTTGCAGAGGTTTCTTCAAAAGCCTAGAAAACAAGGAAAAGTGTTTTAGTGTTAGTCTACACTGCAGTACTAGTCCAATTATAATGGAAATATGAAAAAGGTAGGAAATATGAATATTCCTGTATC
Organism: Amblyopsis rosae; assembly: GCA_025399935.1. NCBI lineage: Eukaryota > Metazoa > Chordata > Actinopteri > Percopsiformes > Amblyopsidae > Amblyopsis > Amblyopsis rosae. The sequence continues at coordinate 11,155 of JAODTR010014018.1, forward strand.
AGTCTGGTATTATTTAGTGAAATAAGGATGGCTTTTCTAAATAAATATAAAGAAACCTCCCAAATACTAGTAGTAAACATTTGATTAAATTCTGACATTGTTCAAATAGCTAGATTTGGCCAGTAAGCAGTAGAAACATAAGGAATCTAAGTCAATGTGTTCAGTACAGGTCTTCAGAAGGAGGAGAAATAAAAAAATTTATAGTTTCTGAATCCTACACATCTCCACTGCCAAAAAGGCCACTTTTTACCACTACTGTACCTAGGTTAGAATTGCTCATTGATTGCTGGTCATGTGCTATATACATGACCAACAATTACTTGTAGAGGATCAACGATCAAGTTACATCACCAACACAGGCTACATTACCAGGAAGTTAACTCTCATTGCACAGCAGGCGGCCCACTGACTATTAGTTGCCTGCATGTTGTCGCCCTTCGACATACTGTATGAAACTAGTGTCTCTGGAGGTGGGCGCCTACACAATAAACAAGTCGGGGTAGGGGGAATTTGTAAACAAGTCGGGGTCTAGATGGCCTGTCACAAGTGAGCCAATCAAAGTTAACTACTGTACATATCCAAAAGAGTTGGCTAAACAATGAACAGGGTAAGGGAATATTAACCAACAAGAACAAAGCTGCAATATCTCCCCCTCAGTATTTTTAAATGATCTTTCAACAGGATGTCCGCGACGGGCAAAAACGATCATTTCTGGAAAGTGTTTTTGTGTTCCTCAACTGGCACACAGCGCTTTCTCAAAGCAATCCATTCATCCAGTGATCTCAGCCTCAAGGTTGAATGTGTCCCCCTCCTCCTCCCCCTCCCCCACCCCACGCGTCACTGGCCTCTCCTGAGCGTCCCCTCACATTGTGGTGTACAAGGGGGGGCTGTACCGGGCCTCAGGCTAGCCTTGCACTATTGTGCAGCAGAGGAATTTGGCGTGCAAGGCCGCCAGGCAAGTCACTTTCTATCGCCCTCTCTTTCTCCATGTTAACATTACCGCGACCGGTGACAATGTGGCAGCACTGGAGAACGCAGAGACATAATTCAGCCAAGAACATGGTTAGGGAAAACCCCGAATGCAAAACACAACATGGTACAAGCAGAGCCTTCTCCAGCAAATCGTTGATCATCTCTTGCTACAGTACAAAGGCTCTTGATTGTACCGTCTAGGGGTGTAAGAAAATATAGATACACCTGAGTATCGCGATATTTCGCTGTGCGATACTGTATCGATTCTCTAAATCCCAGTATCGATTAAAGGTTAAAAGGTACTACGTACACAACAAAACACATTAACCTCTAAAGAGAGCAAAGATGCTTGTTACCAGATTTATCTTAAAGCTCATTTACATCTGAAATTCCTGGGAAAGTTTACATAAGTTTGCTATTTTTTGCAGCGGCGCCAAACATTAACATTGCTATGACTGCCTATATCACCTTGCTTAGAGTATCGCAATATGTTGCACCGTGGCCCCTGTATCGTTATATGTATCGTTTTGCCAGATTCTTGCCAATACACAGCCCTAGTCTAGTACCGTCTGGGGAGGAGGCCATTACTTGTCCACGGTCAAAGATTATTCATACCGATACCACCGCTTTCAGTTCTAATACGGTCCAAGAAGTTCATCAAAGAGGGGCTCACCCCATGGTACATCGGAGTATACTGAAGATCTTTTCCAGGTTTCATGCATTTCAACAATAATGTAAGCAACGGGATACCCCACCATACACAATGCAAGGTTTATTAAAAGGCCCTCATTAGAGAAGGATACCCCATCTTCCACTGGTTTGTATTGGAAATGGCTGCTTCACTATAGTGTTTTAATGATGCAAGGGTCACAAACAAATACGATTTTACAGGTTTTGCACCCTTGATTTGCACTGTCGATTTTTTTTACATTGTCATATTTTTAAGTTAGAACTCAAAGAAACAAACAAAAAATAAAAAAAGACTATGTAATCAGATCATGTTCATATATAGTATAAAGGGTACAGTCTGTGGTTAACATAAAAAGTTCCTCTACTTTGAACTATATTGGTCCCCTGCACAGACCATAAAATATAACTAGGAACAAAAACAAACAGTCAGGGCCTTTACAATCTACTGGGGAAGGTGGTGGTGGTGGTGGTAGTCTGTGTGTGCGCAGATGTTAGCTGCAGAATCGCAAATGTTGTGTGCCATGCATGGCCTGTAATTAAATCATAGTCTGTCGCTGAAAAATATTGACAGCCTATAAATGAGCTAGATAATCTTCTGATTTAACAGACAAACGTGCAGAATAACAAGTACCTCGTGTAAATTGTTGCTATACAACCAAGATGCTGTGATCATGTATACATGTATTATACTTACTTCCTCTAACTTGAAAACATTCCACTGGGAAATTATGTTATCTTGCAAAGCAGAAAACTCAAAGCAATAGGGTTTCTAGTCATGATAATTTACATACTGACACTACTCAGACTGAGCTGCTGTTGTGAGAAGTAAACTTCAGAGCACTCGAGAGCATGACATGCTTCTCTATTAAGCCTGCTCAAAATACTAAACTTGTACTTAACTTCACCAGCATTACGGTCAGCAATTTAATGTATTCATTATATACTGTAGTGCATAATCCAACGCGGGTTATATTTTATAGTAAGTGTAAAAATAAAGGGTAAAAACTCTAGACATAAAATAACAGAAATGTGACATACTGAACTGTGTTCCCTCACTCGTGTAGGCTATAGAGCCTAATATCTAGAACTGGAAATTATTTGACATTGTTCTGAAAACATACGCCACATGCTACAGCATAAAGCTATTGTATCTTACCTGTCGTAATGGCTCACTTGTCGGCTGATTCTCACCTGACAAGACTGAGAAAATTATTATCTAACTTAAGTCTTAAACTTTACTCCAAGACGCTGACTTGATCAGGTGACACGTTGACCATCAATTGCATCCACTGCGGTTGCAAACACTACAAACTACGGTACAGTTTACAAAGTAAAGTATTATTTTATAAGTTGCACTTTGTTGAAAGCTAACTTGTAGCCTGTGTAGCAGACAGTAGACAAAGTCATAGAAAACACGCAACCGCCTGAATTAGTTAGGATGATAAGATATTAAAGTGCTTCACGTAAAACTTTCCGGATAATTTGTCTCTGAACGACACATTCAATTATTTAAAGCACTCAAATCAGTCGACTGCCAACTAAGAGGAAGAAACACTGGAAGAAATTAAACTTTTCACGAGAAATTTCCAGATACAGCACCGTTACAGCTAAATGTTGGTAATGTTACCACCATTATTAAATATGGCATTGGTTTAGAGTTTAAAAAGTGCTTTTCTCACCTTTTGGCTGTGCGGTGTTTGTAGCCATTTTCCCTGCAGCTCAATTTTTTTCCATCCACTTGCACACAGACTGAACGTCAGTTCCTGTTGAGATAGCTTGCGTGGTATTTCTGCGTAGTATTTTTGCTGAAAGCTAAACGGTAAAGTATTGCCACCTTGTGGCCAAATGTGGTATCAGCAAAACAAGATCGATAACAGTCGGACACCCTCCCAGCTTCGTACAATGTACGGCTCAGCCCCCAGCTCACGTTTATTTTTCAGGGATTGAGATAGGCCTACTGGACGCACGCTCAAAATCCTGTCAAAACGCAAATGTAGTCTTACGATCATATCTTAACGATACATTGTTTTATTATTATTTGTATTTAACTACTGGCTGCCTTTTTGGAGTATTTTGGACAATTACATTTGTTGTGACTCTGTATGTCGGACGAACAGTCATTCTACATGGCTATGGTCAAAAATGAATATGCCTAACTGCTGTGACTGACAATTATATTACCCAATGGAATATCAACGCGACTATGTTAGAGAGTGTAAACATTTAGTACCCAATCAACGGGTAAATGGGCGGACCGTCGCTATAGTGGACGAAATAATTGCATTCAGTCTTAAGGGTTGGTACAACTCTTTTGGTAGGCTACTGTACAGCACACTATAAAGTATTTGTAACAGTTATCGGATTACTTAACACGCGTTAAGAACAGCGTTAAATTAAAAGTAAGTGGCGTTAACAATTTAAATTAATAGCCTGCCTAAAATCTGTTATATCTATGTCCTCTTGAGTTTTTCTATTAACTCTAGTCTTTGTTATTCTGTCAGTGCTGGGCTGACCAAATATATTATATGTAGGATAATGGTGTACATCCTGACAAATTGTGATAAATTGATGACTATGTTAGATCCACTTCCTATTATGATGGACAGGTGCAGGTGGGCTTTCAAATGCCCAGACGCCACAGTATGGCTTTAACCAGCTAACAGCTTTAAACAGCATTGATCAATATGAACGTTTTCTAATGTATCTTACATTTTGACATTCGTTTTGTTTTATTACCATTCAACCACTCAATGTCTTATTTGGACACAGATGCAAACAGACCAAGCCTTGGCACTTTGTGGGTTGATTCTGCTGAGCCTGTGGCTTAGCATCCAGTCGGTGCCTATTGCCAAAGACCTTCCCGAACATAAGTCAGAAAAAGATTTTGTGAGTTTTGAAGTACAGTGATATTATGAATGCATGTTTTGTGTGGAATTCCAATTGAAATGTAAGGTCTATTATGCCTGTGTTGTGTACTCCAGGAGCAGGTGAATAGACTTCACTATAACCACTACCTCAAAGAAGTAGTTGATTACCTGGAGAAAGACCCTCACTTTCAAATGCATCTCTCAAACATGAGCTTAGAAGATATCAAGGTAGGCTGTTGATGAGTTTACCAATAAGCTTGTATCTACATTTAAGTCAGTAGCTCCGGCATCCCATAAGGTCACTACTGTATGTGTTACCCCCATGTTGAACTTTCTGGTCCTCTTGCAGCAAGGCAAGATTGCCAAAGAACTGGACTTTGTCGGTCACAATGTGCGGTACCAGCTGGATGAGTTGAAAAGGCAAGAGATGAACAGGTTGCGGACTCTTATCAAAGTCAAGCATGACATCCTCCAGGAAGGGGATGGTAGGTTTAACGTTTGTGGAATGCATGTATCTTTCAATGTGTCTCGCATGAAATGTATGCATGAGTTGTACAATATAAGAGCTGACTCACAGGCCGCAAGCAACATTAAGAAACATTGGCTGTAGCTGTTAAGCTTGTAAACTGGAAGTTAGCTGGCATGTGCAAGCGCATGTGTGTGTGTGTGTGTGTGTGTGTGTGTGTGTGTGTGTGTGTGTGTGTGTGTGTGTGCGCGCGCGACTGTGCGTGTGTTTGGGTTCTTTGAGCCTTACGAAACAACATTTTGTAAAATCTAGCACATGAACGAAACAAGTGTATACTGTGACAATATCAATAACATGTGTAAAGAGTGGGGATAAAATGCAACTAATCAACCATACACAGCAATACAGTATATGTAATAACAACATTTTAAAAATAAAACAAGGAATAAGGAACTGTGCAAGGTGAAGGTTTAAAAACCTATTGAAATACTGACCAAACACCTTTAACAGAATGCATGTTATTTTTCCGTTAGCAAAGTAAATTTGAGTTTAATCTAAAGTCAACAACGTTTCCTGAAGCAGAGAGGTTTTCCAGTCCTATGAGACAGCTCGAGTCCAGCAGTAAACGCCCGAGGTACTGAATATGGACGACAGTAACAAGGATCTCTTGTTAAGTAAATGTTGTCATATCCACAGAAGTGCCTTTCAAACTGGCTTACACGTAATGACAAATGTGTCCAAACATTATGACAGCTGCCAATCTAAAGAATGTTAGAGAAACCCACTCGTCTCTCTCTCTCTCTCCTGATTCTACACTGTCATAACAATAGGTATAATGCATAAAAACATTCCTCTTCTTCTAGCCCAAGCAATCAACCACCAGGCACTGCTGAAACAATTTGAGCACCTAGACCACGAAAATCCACACACCTTCGAGATCAAGGATCTGGACCGCCTCATCCAAACGGTATGGTCTAGTAGTCTATACAACCTTTTCATAGTAAAAAGCAGCTCCATGTCAGCTAAATCACATATGAGGTTTCACAGGGTTTCTCCTTCCAAGTCATGTATATTAAGGACCATACATTATCATGACAAAGTGTTTTTTGCTTCCAGGCGTACTATTTGGGTACCAGTCCAGCCTGTTTGTGTAATTTAATTACACAGCCATTTACAAGCTTTACAAGCCTCAGTTCCAAGAGGCTGGCTTGCCAAACCTTAATTCCACTCTATAGGAATATAGTGACTAGGCTCCCCTGAGAACAACACTCTCAAAATATATCAGGCAAATCAAAAATACTTTCTTTTGAATTACCAGTAGAAATGAAAAAAACGTAGGATTACTTTTAGAATGCATGATCAAGAATGACCTAATGAAATACAGTATGTAACTGTATCTACCGTTTTGACCTCCTATCTAGCTTGGTAGCCTGATCCGATCCATGGACTCTTAAGACGGCATACTGTTAAATGTATAAATACTAGCAACATTCCTGTACTAATCATGTATTTTTGTCCATTTTCTGTGAAGACCAACCATGACTTGGAGAATTACGACGAGCAGCACCACAAGGACTTCAAGAGGTATGAGATGATGAAGGAGCATGAGAGGAGAGAACACCTGAAGACCATGGATGAGGAGCATCGCAAGAAGGAGGAGGTGCACTACGAGGAGATGAAGAGGAAACACGCAGAGCATCCCAAAATCAACCACCCTGTAAGATACCTGTCGCTGTTGCTTCACCTCAAACACAACACCAGAGAGACAGATAGCATTTTGTCTTGCTTTTAAGTGATGAAAATACAATAGGCTTAGTGTGTGTGTACAGGGCAGCGAGGACCAGCTCAAGGAGGTGTGGAAGGAGACAGATGGATTGGATGAAGAAGCCTTCAATCCTAAAACCTTCTTCAAACTGCATGGTAACTCTAACAAACACCACATTGGGTACCATTAACCAGTAGGTCACCCCTGCTAAACCCTCCCTGCTCCAAGGCTGTTATTTCTGCAGGTAGTCCTGGACTCTGATGTGCCCATATGGAGCAGCAGTGGAGAACCTTTCTAAAGCCACTAACCCCAGTTAGATGTGGCTCATAGTTCCTTCCATGCACGTGCATGAACATTTGTAATAAAGTAGGATATACATGTAGGCTTATATAAATCTATAAATATCCATATACTGTAAATATTAACACACACACACTTACATAAATGTAAATAGCTATTACAATATAAGTATTCTACATATACTGTATGCTCAAGTCGTAATTAAATACAAAACAACAATAGTCGCACGGACAAAATATTACTCTGTGAACATGGTAAATATCATGTTGTGTTATGTTGCAGACAGCAATGGTGATGATTACCTTGACGAACAAGAGCTTGAGGCACTCTTCAATCAAGAGGTATGTCACTTGACACATAGCCTTGGTCCTAGACATTATGCAATGGCATTCAATTGTTCTTTAAACTGAGGAGACCCCTGACCTGTCACAATATGGTTGATTTACTTATTCTGAAAGGATCGATGTAATTACATTATTTACAGTATACAGTAATCATCATACAATCCAATGCTGTTTATGGTTATGTTATTAAAAACTTTATTAGAGCTTAATGATTAGAATTATAATTACTTTCAGCAATTAATTTAAATAATAATTTAAATAAAGATTAATATTCATGCTGTTTATGGTTATGTAAATAATATAATATAATTCTTCTGAATGTCTTTGTGATGGATTGTCTGATGAGGCCAATCAGGGTGGTTGTTATTCTGAGTACATTTTTCAATTAGTATAACTCCTATCTGCTTGAAGAAGTGCTGCATTGTGCTGAGATGCGTGTGTGCGCGTGTGTGTGTGTGTGTGTGTAACAGCTGCAGAAGATGTACAACCCCAACAATGAGGAAGATGATATGCTTGAGATGGAAGAAGAGAGACTGAAGATGAGAGAGCATGTTATGACGGAGGTGAGCTGCCTTCTTTAAATATTGCATGACTACTGGTAAACTGCTAAATTAAGCAGCTTTTGTCCACAATGTGCTACTGTTAATAGCAAAATATATAATTTCAATATCTTACGGCTTCCGAAAAGGCTCCTGCAACTTTCCCTCCCGACACACACAAAGATCCTATATATTGAGTGTTTTTATAGTTCACATTTATAAAATGCCTTATTGTTCAGATGGACACTGATAAAGACAGACTGTTGTCGATAGATGAGTTCCTGGTTGGAGTCCAAAAAAAAACAGACAATACGGAGTGGCAGGTAAGATTATTTTGTTATACATCATGGACGCATTTAAACACTATGTTTTTACATTTTGGGGGTATCAAGTATGGTACAACCGGTTGCCCACGTTTTTACCAATTTTGAGAATTATAAAACGGAGCAACTAATACTACAAACTAGCATGATGGGAAATCAAACCGTTAAACGAAGCTTCAAGTTTTGGTAATGGGTGCCAAACAGGTAAAACGAACACTCTCATCCCCTCCTACTGTATCTACTCAAGACTCTGGAGCAGACCCCGATCTACACAGAGGAGGAGCTGAAAGAGTATGAGGAGAGTTTGGTCAAAGAGCACGACGAGTTGGTGGTAAAGACCGATGAGCTGCAGAAGAAGAAGGAAGAACTGCAGAAGCATCAGCAGGAGCTTGACGCCCAAAAGCTCGAGCTGCAGCAGGTTGGTCACTAGCCTGCAACAGAACAGTGTTTTTGAAGTTTGTGAGTTTTTGGCCAACCCTATACAGCAAAGGTGTTTAATTCATCACCAACACACACAGGATTAGTGTGTATTTATTACCAGGACAGAGCTGAGTTAAGATATCTCCCCTCCACAATACAAACAACAATAAGTAAGCCATGTGCACATGCGTTGTGCAATCATGTCACTGATTCAAATTAGCCTAATACATTTATGCTATATTTATTCATAGTTACGCATGGATTGTTTTAAAAAATGTTTATCCTCGAAAGCTATAGCCTACTGTAGACGTTGTACTGCAGACAGTATGACAAAGTAGCAAACTTTAGACTGTTAGTTCTGTTTTTTGGCTCTGATTTTAAACTTTGTAGTTTTCCCAATTCTCTTGCTGTAACAAAGGCAATGTTTTCCCTCTATACCATCAGGCAGTAGAACATTTCGAAAAATTGAAAACTGGAACACAAACTCCAGCTGGGATTTAAGGTTAGTGTCAATCTGACATGTACATTCCGTTGCATTCCATAAAAATGTAATAAAAAGTAAATAATGCAGTAGGTAACTTTTAAGATTTTAGCAACAATTCGCATATCTAACATTACCTGCAGAATGTTTCAATAGCATCCAGAATGACTGACGATGTCATGTTCTGTTCCACAGGAGCTCAAGCTTCTGATGCAAGTCCCCCTACTGGTGAAAAAGCAGCTGTACAAGAAAACAATCAACCATTGCCACCTGGTTAGCAACCGCAAAGCAATCTCATCTGAACCCTAAAATGAACCCTAACATAACTGTGTGAAGGGATGCCAGAAAGGGTGAATGTGTAGCTATCTCAAAATGAAACCAATATTTCCCATACATTTGTTTTTACAATTTGGTGAAGCCTAGCCATAACACAATGCCAGTACTTTAAGTGAGAAGATTTGTGGTCTAAAGTGTGTTTATTTTTTTTTACTCACTTTATTTTATCTTGATTTTGCATGCTGGGTCAACATACTGTAGTTACAATTTAGAGATTTAGGCTATAATGTGGTGATGCGATCGTCTTTCGGCATATATACTGTACTTTTAAGAATAGAAACATTTGATCATCCATTCCATGCATCTTTATTAAGCTCAGTTGTGGGGACATAACTGAAAAACACCATGGTGTTGCCTATATATTTGACTTTAGGGTTTTAGAAGGTCACATCACTTGTTGTATGTTATTTTCTATCCAATAACTCATCTTGAGGAGATGAGCAGACAACAGGTTGTACAATTTAAATAATTTAATTTAAGATAATAAATTAACATGTTTACATTATTTAATTATAAGTGATAATTGTATGGGCTGTGGCATATTTGTGTGTATGAACTGGAGTGTATCACTACAAATAGTCCAGCTAAACTCTCTCTACTGCCATGAACTGAAATGGATGCTGCTTATTTTCATGGGGCATGACAGGTCAAAGCATTGTAAATTATTACAACAGGTAGGAAAAGAAATTATGAGTCAAGGGTTACCTTTTGGGGGACAGTACTTACTTACAATATGCTGGGATATTAACTTTATTTTTCCCAATTTGTAATGAAGACATTCCATTAAATCAGTTAATTATAACTATATCACAGTTTATTCTTGTAAAAATATAATCTTTCATATTTCAATCAAATGCTTTCATATTTATGTTCGGTTTCTTGTGAAACCAAACATTTACACTTTATGGCATTTAGCTGTTGAAATCAATTACATCTAAAAAGATTCAGAGCAAAGCACATTTCATTTGTTTGCAAAATTACAATAATTATAATAAAATTATTTGTTAATACTTTTCTGGCAATTGCATATGAATAAGCAGTGTCTTTTTTTAATTATCTATGATCTACAATTATGTATGATGACATTTATGGATTTCGGCCATATGAGTCATTAAAGCGCTGAATGAGATAGTCGCCTGACTTTATAGGAGGGTATTTATTAGAGCCGTCACAACAGGTGACAAGGGCTTCGTCGTCTGGGTGGACGAAGAAAGCCAAAGACTGCCGTGTGCTGGAGTCGCCAGCAGGTGGAAGTAAAACCCTGTGAACCTACAGAGAAATACATGTTTTTTTTCATCTTAAATAGACGTTTCTCTTTCACAATACAAATGAAATTATTACTTAAAGGTGATACAAAATGTGTAACCAACGTGTGAGCTATATAGTATTGTGAGATTAACCAAGATCTTTGGGCTTGTGTTATGTGTCTGCTGGCTACATTCAGTCCATAACTGTAAAATGCTTTGTTCAGTGCTAAACCTTCCAAACTCACTGCAGAGATTAACTTGTCACTCGTCCAGCGCTGCATTAGGTCCGCAATATTGATGAGAACTGTTCCAGGTATGCTGGGAACAGAGATAAATGTGCCGGATCGACTAAGAACCTAAAGAAGGGGAGACTGGGATTAATAATCATTATATAATATCTAGTAATCCTTAACTGCAGTACTACAGTAATAATTAATTAAGTATAATTCTGATAATTGGTGGTTTAGATCTAGATGGTGACAGGTGAAATAGATATATTCTCAGTTTTATGTGAAACCAGCAGTGTCCATTGCTAAACGTTTCCCTCCAGTGTAAAGGTTAAATTGGACATGAGAGGCTTTCAGGAAGATTGGGATAATAATATAAAATAATATTTTTGATAACAGTTAGGGGTGCACAGATCAATCGGCAGGAGATAGGAATCAGCCCATTCCCCCTCAAAACCCTTCTAATGGCCGATCTTTGTTCTGTCAATTGTTGTCAAATAAATGGTCAATTCACCATTCATTTAGCCGTTTCTTGATTTTATGTGTTTACCTGGATTAAAATTTTATTTTACATTAATGAATAATATAGACATTTTTTAAATCAGTATCGGTCGATTTTGCAGACTGAAAATCAGCAATCGGTATCAGCAAAAAATTCTATTAAAAAAAACAGATCGGTGTATCACTAATTTCAGTAGTTCTTATCTAAGGTATTATAATTTCTAATATTGTTTGATTAATTGGTAAATGTTTGTGCATACATTTTTCAGTGTAGTTTTAATCCATTATGCTATTTCTAATAGCTAATTTGAAGGTCAGGGGTCAAAATGTTTAAGGAATCACTGGGTTTAGTCAACTTCATGACATGTGTTCTACTATCCATTATCCAATTCAATGGTTCTACTACCCAGACTGTGGCTCCACTGTAGCTCACCTCCAGACCTCCCTCATGGCTCTGAAACACCAAAGTGATGCTGCCGTAGTCCGAGTGCTCCCCGCAGCGCAGCTGATCTTCCTTCACCTGCGTGCTGTCTACCGGCGGGTAATACAGGGACCGCAGGGTGCTTGCATTCTCATCACCTACAGCGGGCACAGCATCACGGTCAGCGTGTCCCCGATGAGGCGTTTCAGTGGACGTGTGACACTGCCCCCCCCCTCCCAATAGTGACTGTGGCTTCCCATTGTCGCTTCTCTTAACCGAAGATTTTGAAATAATACCAAGATAGAGCTCTGTAATGCATTTCGATTGAGGCAAAAAATGGAACGCTTTCCGCCTAGCGTCACTACCGGCATTTTACTGTGGAGGCGGATGTAGGCAGCGCCCAGACAGCTAAATCTACCATGCATGGCCTGAAACAAAGTTAAGTTACCTCATACATACTCCCTATGAAGCAGTGTGCACCTCTGCGAAGTCGCTACAACATTAACCATTAAGCTTGGGATGGCATAGTAAGCGTGTATGGATCATGTTGAGGAGTTCACATACTCCCTATGAAGCTGTGTGCGCTCAGGAACACCTCTGGCTCCAGGCCCAAACTGTGAGCCATAACCCTCAGCACCCGCAGAGACAGCTCTTTACAGCGCATGAAGAAAGCCGTCTGCAACCCCTGGAATGCTGTCAGAGCACCTGACGATGGCCATTTCTACAGTAGAATAGAGCAGAAGAGAATAGAATATGACTTCAGTGGAGTTGGTACATTCGAATAAACCACAGAACTCAACATACTGTGTACTGTACAATGTGTGACTACTGTGACAAGAGCATGTGTGTGAGCGTTATACTACTGGTAAAAACAGGTCATTACTATGTCTGGGTGAAGAGAAGCTGTATTGAAAACCTCCTTTAGGTCTCCCGGGCGACGTGGATTCAATCTGAAAATAAAAAGATCAGTCATACGCGATGCCTTCTGAATTGTCCTGCATTATGTCTGACATTGTAGAACATAGCGTATGGTTTTAATAGGTTACACACCTTTCTGTCTCTGAGGATACCCAGCCATGGTTAGAGTTGGCAAAACTTTTCCTGCTATAGGGTTGTTTCAACTCATCTGGCTGCAAGAAGAATGTCTTAGAAATGTTCATCACAGCGCTCACCTACAAATAATTAAATAAGGAATAGAAAATTACATATAGCTGATATGAATTCTATAAAGCCTGTCCCATCAAAAATACATTATTTTTCAATTGTCGTGTTTGTTGGACCTTGTAACTAAATACAAAAAAAGAGAAAAAAATCATAATAATTTCAATATCAAGTCTATTTATGCTTGCATTATATTTGATTCACATGGGCCTTTATGGCAATTTATTGATAACATGTTTTATTTACTTTAGAAACAAATGAGTGTATTGTTAATTACATTTTAAATATGTGTCGGTCCAAAATAAATAAAAATAATATAAATTATAATAAATAATGTTTTAAACTTTCTCCAAAAAATTACATATTATCTCAATACAATGAAATGAAGTCTCAAAATAATGACAGTCTGGGCCATCTCAAAAGAATTAAAAACTTATGTTTAAGGCCTACATTGTAACATACAATTGGCCTACAGATGCAATTTGAAAAGCAGAATGTATCTCTACTGTATATTGTATGTATATTCACCATTGGTAGGCTATAAGGTACTAATTATTAGTTGCTTCACGCCCACGGCAAATAATATTGCTATTTATACTAATACAAGGCTAATATGCCTATGTTTTTCAAAATTGGCAAATAATTCCCTGCAAACATTTTTGAATTGTTTTCGTTATCGTTTAGCCTATTTGTTCAGGGTATTTGGTCTATCCAAAATACCTTCTTGCAAAATATTGCCTGCTGTGCACAGATCCACCAGAAGTAAAAAAGAGATAATTTTGACACCATTGTGGAGCATGTTTAGTGGCAGTGAAACCCCCGACCGTATGCCTCAAGCCAATCAGAGGAGGGTAGGGCGGCCACGGCGTGGACATACTAGCCCTGCGTTCAGGATGGTGGAACGTTCAATAAACGCAAACGGCAGTGGAGCGGACTGAAGTGAACAGCGGGTTACAGGGAGGAAGGAGTTGGGCTGTCCCAGAGCCATAGAAGTAAACAGAGTTACGGCATCTCTAACTCTGTTTACTTCTATGTCTCTGGTTGTGTGGGTTGAACAACGCTCACATGACTAACAACAACAACAGCGTGGCTCTAAGCACCTCTGTCATTGCATAGAGCACTGTATTTCCGTACTAGTGTCTACATACGGGTATTCGATTTCAAAATGTCATGCATTTCATACCAGAATGAGACAGCATACATTTAAGATATAAATATGTAATCAAAGCGACATTTGGTAATGAATGGATTGGAGTGATGATGATACTCACAAATACTTATAAAACTCCCTGGAAGATATGCGGCTACTTCCTACACTTCACTGAGCGACACTCGCCACTCCCATTAAACGGAGCAAACGGACTTTGAGAGTAGTTCAAGGACGTTTTGAACGTTTTCGAAGTTAAAAAGGGAATATAACGTTCAGTCCACTGAACGATTCGTAATATCTTACCTTTAGAAAATCATGTAGGCTAGCAAAGCAAATTGGTTAACACAAAAAGCCAGGCTAGGGGTTTTTAAACGTGGGTGTATTGAATATGTGATAAAATGCTAACCTCTTCCTGATTTATCCCAGTGTTTTCCAGGTAGACAAAACCAACTTCTGTAAAGGCTGCTCTCAATTGTTTACCCAACAGATCCAACTGGTCTTCTGAAATATCATTTTCGTACAAGTTGTACGAACTGAAGTCCACCACAGGAATGCTCATCATGAAGACAGCCTGCAGCCTAAGATCTACGGTATTTTACTTGAACAAAATGAGAAATACGATTTAAGAATAACTCATATTAGATTCACATTAGTCCCTGTTTCTACTGAACTATAGTCATAGGAGAAGACGAAAGACCCAAGACTGTTTCTTCACCACCCACCGCTCTGCTTTCTAAACCATGTGACTTGTTGACCCAATAAGCAACGCCCTCTTAATTGAAGAAACATTACATAATCATTATACACTTTTTTTTACCTTTGGATGCCACATGTAACCGGTGTGCGAAAGGGCAAAGCCATGGCATTGGAACATTTAATTTCTTAATCTATAACCGTTTAGCATCATTTCTTTTGCGAGTCAGCTAGCTTCCAATATTCAACTTTTGTGTTTCTGTTAATGTTTGAGAAGATGTTCGATTTGAAGAAAGAATGGAGTATCTCCTTTGCAGGATGTGGGTTCATGGGAATTTATTATGTTGGCGCCGCTAGTTGTATTCTTGAACGTTTTCCTCGCCTCATTGGAGACTCTTCTAAAATCTATGGCGCCTCCGCAGGTGCTTTGATTGCAGCGGGTCTAACCATTGGATCCCCCATCGGTGAGTGAGTGAACATGAAGTTGGTCGTTTCGTTGATGTAATCCTACAAAATAAATGTGTACCCTGATGTCCGTTAATTTGATAAACACAATAAAACACTTACATGCTACAGCTGTTTAACAGGGTCAGAGATGCGGTCCCAATAGCCAACCGGCCTAAATTAGACAATAGACTAGCTGGTTGTGCTTATAAGGTGGTGGGTGTTGGGTGGGGTGTTAATTGAAATAATGTAGGCTCAAGGACTGATTAAGCTCATATGGGCGCCTGTGAACGAGGCCTGCCTGCCTGCCTGCACTGCTCTAGATTGTACTGTCGTTAAGTTTATCCAGTTCACCCAACACTCAGTTCTCTATTGTGTTCCCCTGCGCAGAAAGAATCTGTCGTGATCTGATGTCTATGGCTAGGGAGGCCAGAAAGCGTAAACTGGGGCCCTTGCACCCGTCATTTAACCTGCTACAAATCGTCAAGGACTCTCTGGTGAGCCTGCCTGAGGATTCGCATGTACGCGCATCTGGAAAGCTCTGCGTGTCCCTCACCAGAGTGTCCGATGGAAAGAATGTCCTAGTGTCGGAGTTTAACACCAGAGAGGAACTAATTCAGGTACAGAAACATCTGGCGTGTAACAGCGCACATTATTATTTTATTATTATTATTTATTTATTTATAT
>JAODTR010014029.1:0-27187 GCA_025399935.1 Amblyopsis rosae
AAGGGAAGTTTGGGGTCCCTTGCTGAAGCTGCTGCCCCCGCGACCCGACTCCGGATAAGCGGATGAAGATGGATGGAAAGAAAGATTGCGCATTTTGAATAATATATAAAAGGACCTACATAAATCCTTTGTGTTAAAGAAAATAAATGTACAGGACTGCTAAAATTAGAGTCATGAGGTATGCATACGACAATGGTGATATTTAGAGAGTACATGCATCCTCCCACCCTCAGACCCCTGCCATTCGCTAAAGGCCGGTCTCCTTCACGTGCATGCGTGCGCGCAGGCAATCGAGGGCAAGCGAGGGCTGACCTCATTAGTGGGGTCCTGGTGAATGAGGCCACATCAGAGATATTATGGAGAACTGTCCTGCTGATTGCCTGCAGGGAGACAAGACAGACAGAGTGACAGCTCACTGACAGGAGAGGGAGGGTTAAGGGGAATAAGGGGAAATAATGAAAGAGGATAAAAATGATGTAATAAGAGGTAAGGTAATATGAGACTAGCTGTAGTCATGTGGTGCAGAGGGGTTCTCAATGTGGGGTTCAGGACGGCAACAGGCCTCAATACCTGTCTTATTTCTGTGCTCGCTTTAGCCCACCCCAAGTCATATAGAACAATGCACTGAAACAGTGCTTAGAAAAGCATAAGGTGCCAATGCCAAACATGCATGCAAAAATATCTACAGCGTGCTTATTGGCAGCCGTTGCATCAGCCTCACACCTTGTAGGTGAGCCAGGATGTTGAGGAGCATTTCACAATGCTAAAACCTCAGGCGTGACTGCGTGAAAGCAGCATGTTGAAGCACAGTGTCTGTGGTGTCTCCCCCCCCTTCCCCCATCAGAACAACTGTTGGAGTTCATGCACCAGCTGCCCGCCTTCGCCAACATGACCATGTCTGTGCGGCGGGACCTGTGCAGTGTCATGGTGTTTGAGGTGGTGGACCAGGCTGCTACTGTCATCCTGCACGACAAGCAGGAGGTAGGGCACGCACGCACGCACGCACGCACACACACACACACACACCTGTGTATATAGTATGCAAAAATGGGCATATGCATATACACACTTTATCGCTATATACAAAATAGTCTGAGCTAAAAACCTCTCTCTCTGTCTCTCTCTGTCTCCCCCCCCCTCCAATGAATGGCTGTTATTTTATGCCTGCCAGCATTTTTTGCCATCCTACCCATTTCAAGAGGCAACCTTAAGACACATTGCCTTTACACTGACATGCTCACACAGTATCCCGTAGTGCACAATACGCTCTCACTGCACACTGTGCCACCAAGAGATATAGACCCATCCAGCACTATTGCCTTGGCTCTTTACTCCTCTGACATAGTGGCCACAATGGATGGACAAATAGAAAAAATAACAAATGTTTTATGAAAACACCAATGATGGATAATTGTACTGCACTCCATAAGTTATCCGGAACATGTCAGATGAGATTTTTGTCTTTCTGCTGTAAAAAGATGCGAGATGGAAAAACACCAAGAGACCGATAGAGAAATCATTTTCTGGGGAAATGTAAAAGGCAGTGACGTTCTATTTACTTATTTATTTAAGGAGCCGTGTGTAGACGAAGCTGGGGTAAAAGCTCGGGTGGGATCGACGGGTGACTGTTTTCTAAGTGAACACCTCCGACCGGAGGGTGTTACAGCACCAAACAACTAATGATCGGCAGCCACGTCATGCAGCTCTGCCATTGCTGCCCATGTGATAAGTGACGTGCTTGTGTCCCCAGCTGGACCTGTGGTATGTGATCCTGAACGGGGCCGTGGAGATCACCCACCCAGCAGGCCGCGTGGAGGCTCTGTGCATGGGCAACAGCTTCGGGATCTCGCCCACCCTGGACAAACAGTTCATGAGCGGCGAGGTGCGCACCAAGGGGGACGACTGCCAGGTAAGGCGCTGTGACAGAGAGGTGCATGATGGGAGTGGCTGGTCGCAGCATTACTTGATAGAAACCACAGTACGCAGACACAGTTTGATGCAGTTCTGAAGAACGTGGCTGTGTGTCCGCTTCGTATTTTAGGACACTGAGAGAATTACACGACTCTCACACACATGCTTATAAATACAATAATGACATCACTGGCCCCGAGAGTCATGTGAACGTGTGCAGTACCAGTTGCTGTGACTTTCCGGTTGGTTCAGTTGTTTCATAGCCTGGTGTAAGCACACTCAAACTTCACTTTGGTCTGGACACGCTCCATTGGGAAGTGTTCGCAGTGGTTGCCTCCTACTGGGTGACGACCTCTGGTTCATTTTGATCCTATTGGACAGTCTGTAACCAATTAGAACTAGATTATTCTTAATGTATTCTTCCGTTATTCTTAATAATGCTTCTGGTAGAGCTAGATGAATCATATACATATTGACTAATCTAGCTCTATCGCCATTTACAAGCACATTTGAGATCAACTCATGAGACTTAGCCATCCTGATCGGGCCCCCAGCAGGGTGGCTGTGAAAACACTAAATCAAACGGGGTTTCCAGACTATGATCTCAGCGAAAATTGAGCTGAGCGCAATAGTCAGGCGCAGCCAGGCTAGTTATTTAATGGAATATGTACAAACACATGTCTATGCTCTCTGTTTGTGTGCTTTAGAGATTTTATTAGAATTGGTTTCCCAGTTCCATGTTTTCCCTTTCACTTTTGCGAATGGTGAAAAGTCCACTGTTGCCAAAGTTTTAGAAGATCTTAAGAGGAAGCAAATCCTTTTACATAGTTTTACGAACCACTGCTAAATTGCTAAATAGGCTGAAGCTGTGGCTTCAACCTAAGACCCTTGCCTAGTTCCTCAACCACGCTCATCACTTCCTGTCTGCAGCTAGACAGGAAGAAGCATTTTTAGGTCTCTTCACAAAGCAGATGGTTCAGCGTCCGTGCCGACCGCCAGTGGCTGAAAGGGACGCACGTTAGCCCGGCGCTAACTCGCCGTGCTAACGGGCCGCTAGCAGACAACGCTCGGGTCAAGTAGGGGGGAGACGGATCTCGGCTAGCCCGTTGCAGGGCTCACTACCCAACCCTACTACCCCCATGCCGTTGCCCTGCCATTCCCCCTATGGCTCCGTGGTGCCTCTGTGCGACTACCCGGTGGTGCTGGGTCGCGGAAGCCTGTCGCTGTACCACAAGTTCACCCGTTGTCCCCATGTGGTCCTGGACCAGTTCGTGTGCATCGCCCAGGAGGACTACTGGCGCATCCTCAACCACGTGGAGAGGAACACACACAAGGTGGAGGAGGAGGGGGAGATCGTCATGGTGAAGGAGCACCGCGAGCTGGACCGGAGCGGCACCCGCAAGGGACACATCGTGATCAAGGTGTGTGTGTGTGTGTGCGTGTCTGTGTGTGTGTGTTCTGGAGTGTCAGTCTGACTTTGTGTTCCTTTCTTTGTTTTCCAGGGGATTGCCCCACTTATTTGCTGTCCACTTAATAACAGTAGCAGATTGGTTTCTTAATGTTGGGTTTGTTTTTTTGCGGTGTAGCTTATATACTTCAACTGTATAACATTGGCTTGACAAAATGGTACAAGTATTGGCGGTCAGCTCATCCAAATGAAAAATGTGCCCTTTTATTTTGCGTCAATACCGAGTAGTTTAGATTGATTTGAAGATTATATGTGGTAGCTCTGAGAATAATGATTCCATAAACCACAGTGTCATCGTTATACAGGGAGTATGTTCTCGCATACCTTACGTTACAGTAATGTCGATGACTTTGCAACAATGTTTTCAATTGATTGCATAGAGGCACCATTATCACTGTTAGTGTTTGGCTAGCGCATTGGCTTGTACAACCCTCTCCCAAGGCCCTATGATCTTGAGCTCGCAAGGTTCCAGAGGCTGCCAGCTATTGATTGGCTAATGGGCCTGAATGATTCTCCTGGCTGCAGCTCCCACGATACCCCTTGGCTCCCTCGGTCCAGTGGAGAGTACTAGTCATTTCACAGGCATTAACATTTCTGCTTCTGTTTTGTCTTTTGGCCTTTTTCCTCAAAAGAAGAGGCCTTGTTCTAGTTTCTATTCCCTGTCTAACCAGTCATTTCCTCAGCAACCCTTATGTGATTCCCAATATGTGATTATTTAACTAACAAGCCGAGTGGTTGGTATGTTTCTCGTACATTTGAAATAGCGTCGCAGCATTTGCAAGGAATTTAGACTTGGTGTATGCATGTATTAAAAGCACTGTGAAGCCCACTTATTCCACTCTTTATTGTTTTAACAAGGCTTGTTCGGTTCATCTTCTGTCTGTCTGTGTGTGTGTAACATTCATATGTGTTCTGTGTGTGTGTCTCAGGGGACCCCTGAGCGTCTCATCATGCACCTGGTGGAGGAGCCCTCAGTAGTAGACCCCACCTACATCGAGGACTTCCTGCTCACCTACAGGACATTCCTGTCCAGCCCCATGGAGGTGGGCCGGAAACTTCTAGAGTGGTTCAAGGTCGACAGCTTTAGAGACACGGTACAGTACGCAACTCTTGTTTGTGCGGTCATTTGGAAAATAGGTGTGTACGGAAATCTGTTGTTGAGCAAGTAAGGGTGTGTGTGTGTGTGTGTGTGTGTGTGTGTGTGTGTGATTTTGTGTCTTTTTGGGTTGCTTTCAATTGGAATGAGTCATATTGTTTGAGTTGGAATATGTGTTTGTGTATGTAAGAGTGCAAATGATGCCAGATCATGTGTATGGGCGGCGGTACTGGTCAGATGCTTGGGTGTGTGTATACACGCTGTGCAGCTGCTGATCAATAACACACGAGCCAGCTCAGCGGTCTTTGGAGCTGGCAGACACTCTCGTGGTCCATAACCAATCTAACATGACAATAGTCTTGTGCTGTCGATAGTCTTTATGTTAAAGTCAGTGTGCCTCTTACTCTTCTTCTTGTTGAAGGGGCATGCAATGTTGGAGAAAATGGGGTGCGATTAAGAGAGAGAGACAAATGAATGAAAGGATTGACACATGCTTTCTCACTGTAAGCTGTCAGTTGACCTTTAGCCGAAGCTTAAGCAATTTCATGCGCACTATGATGAAGCCGCTGTACGTTAAAGACCTATTAATGTAACTCCAGGAGAATATCTCTGGACCAACGTGTGATAACAATAACAATCATCAACGATTATTATTCCCTATAAGGCATTATTCTTAATAATGCTTTTGTATTGCCGTGCAGTCTTTCATTAAGTTTCTCGTTCTGCTACTCAATACTCCACTGGAAGAGAGTGTAGAAGAAAAAAAAGAAATTTTGAACTGTAGGGTTCATGAAATAAAAAAACTAACATTTTATGTATGCAAAAAAATATACATGAGAATAATTTAGGTAAATAGAATAAGGTTCTCTTGTGTTTCCAGGTCACAAGAATTGTGTTGCTGTGGGTAAACAACCACTTCAATGACTTTGAAGGAGACCCCGCCATGACTCGCTTTCTAGAGGAATTTGAGAAAAATCTAGAAACCACAGTAAGCTAAAATGTCTTATCTGGTTGTTTATTATAAGGTGTAAAGTTATTTTTTGTTATTTGTTTCACTTGTTTCTGTTAAACTCAAATGTCTCAAACTAAATATAACATTAGCATGTCTGCTGTGGTAAATTAATATTTATCTCTATTCATAAACAACTTGCTGCCAAGACGAATTGCTGCAAGACATATTGCTTATACTGTATGCTTTCCAGTGCATACAGCATAAGCTCAGAACACATTTCACTTTATTTGAGTTAAAGTGCTGCTGTTAAGAAATAACAATATTTAGGAGCCTGGGGTGTAGTCTACACTAATACGTTTGAGTTTTCTTAAAACGTAACTTTTTACATTTACGCCTTGCATCCATATTACTCTAGAGTTGTTGAGCTTCAATTGGACAAATTGCTCCCTGTTAACACGTGCAAGCCCAGTGTACCAGACTGTTCATGTGACATGTGCTTCCAAGCATATTTATATAGACAGTGATAAGTAGTTTTACAGAGCTAAAACACTTGTCTGGATGGAGACCATTTTAGGTTTTAAAACTAAAACGTATTAGTTTGACTACGCCTGAGTCAAAGTGCTCTGCTTCTGCAGTGCACTTCCAGATCTCCTGTGTGTTTATGGATGATGTTGTGTACCTTTTCAAGATGGTCTCACACAAACCGTTCGCACCACAGAAGCCCAGAAGCTCACCCTGGCCCTCTGTTTTTCCTCCTCCTCTCAAGAAAATGAAAGGCCACCTACGGCTGCTGAATATCGCCTGTGCGGCCAAGGCCAAGTGGCGTCAGATCACGCTGCAGAAGGCTTCCAGGGAGTCCCCGCTGTACTTCAGCCTACAGGGGGGCACTGAGAGGGGCTTCGGGATCTTCGTGGAGTCTGTGGAGGAGAGCAGCAAGGCGGCCGAGGCGGGCCTGAAACGTGGAGATCAGGTGACGTGAGGTGGTGGTGTATGTACGACTCAACCAGTCGGGCCTTGTATGTATGGCTCTGCCAGTCAGTCATGTCTGCAGTGCTCTACTTGTGTGTGATGCGTGGTTTTATTCCTAGCTGACTTCTGGGTACTTCAGTAAGCCAATCCTGAATCTATACCATCCACACCTTATCTTATCAAACCATAGCTATCGTATTATCTTAACCAAATTAGCAGTTGAATGCATAAACTCCACCAAAAGCTAACCCGAAAAGTCAGAAGATGGCAAAGAAAAATGCATGCTGGGATTTGGATATGGACAGCTTCTTGCAACAGATTCACAAAGGAGCTGTTTGTATTTTCTCACGTTGGATATTTGTACTCGTTCCTGTCAGTTCACCTACTGTGTCTTTAAGGTGTAGTGTGATACAGAATGCTATGTTTGAGCTGACTTCTCATCTTGTTTCAGATCATGGAGATCAACGGTCAAAACTTCGAGAACATCTCCTACTCTAAAGCTGTGGACATACTGCGGAATAATACGCACCTCTCCCTCACTGTAAAAACCAACATATTTGGTATGTTTGTTACAGGCAGTGCTGCTTTCCTGCATGTATGTATAGATTATTTTATAGATATTTGGTGCACAGTTTGGATATATTTTATATCAACTAGGGATGTTCACGCTTAACCTTTAACTGACAATAAGTATTGTGACTGATTTTAATATGATCAATTAAACGGTTAAAAATACAAATTTAATACAACGGTATAAAATACAACAATCTGAATATTAGGCTTTTAAAAAACATTTAGTGCTTGGTTGAAGCCTGTTTATGATGGAAATGAAGCCTGCTGCACCTTGTGCAAGATAACACTTCGATTAGGCACTTTGGTTATAGTCAGTCAGAAATACCAGCAGGAAATACCTGCAATAACTCAATATTGTTCTGTATTAACTACATTTTAAATTGACTAAGTAATTCTGGGAAGCTTATTTTCCTCCCTAACAATCATCATTTCTTTTTTTGGCAGTATGGATGTGAAATGGGTCTAAAAAAAGATTCATAATGAAGCTTAAAAGCCTTAAATTGAACTTGTTGAAACCTGCAGAAAGCTTATAGTAAATGTATGATAAGATTACTGTTACAGTATGAACAAAAGCCTATGGTTTTCAAGGGATTCACGAGTCAATACATTTTAACTTCACAGGCAATGCTCAAGTTATCCTAAGTTAAGTTTATTTTCTTTATGACAAGGCTTCTGTGACATAACAGTCTAGTGCTTAATGCGCTCTTGCCCAACAGTCTTCAAGGAGCTCCTGAGCAGGATTGTCCACGAGAAGAAGAACGGTGGTCCTCACATCCCCAAAATCCAGGAGAAGAAGGGCAACCGCTTCTCCATCGCGGACCTGCCCGGCGACATGGAGTTCCCCACGGACCAGAAGAGCACCCGGAAGATGAAGGCCAACACTGTGTCGGGAGGACGCAACAAGATCCGGAAGATGCTGGAGAAGACACGCTTCAGCATACTGCCGCCCAAGCCTTTCAGGTAGGAGAGCTTTGGGGATACACATCTGTCAACTTAACATTAGATCAGATAGTTTGTGTTCCTGCTACAGGAGCTGTTCTGATACACACATTTGGTCTGAAAGTGAGCAACAGCCTTCCTTCACTGGTGAATGTGTGAACTGTGTAGCTAAATGTGTGTGCTGCTCACTGAGTGCAACTATTAGAGAGAGGCTGTTATGCAGCCACATTGCCAGCACACCTATTCAGGTAGGCCTATATTTTATAGCGGGCACTTAATTATGTTAGGCAAAATGATAGTTCAATCCACATTAGTCAAGATGTTCCTTTGAATACAATCATCTTCTATGCTAAATTGTAATCTGTATTGTTTTCAGAAGGGCGTAGGTAAAGTTCCTGAGATGTGTAAAGAGCCATCATCAGCGTCATCCATAATAACAGACTATTGTGCTTGCTGCATCTGGAGCCATTGAATGAAATGGGCCATATAAAGGCTCACATTTAATATTCTCCTTGTAACGTACCATTACAGCCTTGATTTCATTTGATGGCCTTGTGCTGCCCCAGGCCTCATTAAGCTGCATATTGTGTCAGAGATGGCTAGAGGAGATGCTGCGCTGCTGCTGTTAATTATGAAGCTAACTGTCAGTGTGGTTTCCGCGTAGCACTCTGACCACACACACACACACACAGCATAGTGACGTACAGTTCATGCACATGATACAGTGTCTATTTTATACAAACACTGTATGAACACAGCTAAACTGTGTACATGCAGACAGTATAAAATAGTCTTGTTCTCACTGTTAGACCCATTAAGGCTTTTCATGGCAATTTTAATTTGGGTTTCTTTCTTTCTAACTTTTATAAAAATCAGTTAGATTTTTTTATTCTGTGTTTTGTGTGCTGATGATGGTTCTGAAAAGTTACATACTGCACTTATTAAATGGAGAAAATTAAGGGTGTAACGGTTCTGAAACAAAGGCCGAAACAGCAATGCCAACGTACGCGGTTTTGTCACAGTCCGCACACACTCTCTCCCAACTCGCTGCAGGTGCAACCTGTTGAGCTCTTGTAGACGTTGCTACTGTAAAACATATTTTTCATTTCACAATTAACACAAACTAGAAACACTGAGCCTATAGTTATCAAAACACAAAACCAAGCGACATATAGAACACATTCATTAATGGATTAAGCTAATTAACCCTAGTCACTATGATGTCGGGTATGCGGGGAATTTGGAAATGTGGCTCTCATGTATAGACTCAATAAAATATCCATGATGTCCACCTAGAATTAAAACTGTCTGAAACTGCGTCCGGTTTATATTGAATTTTGTGTCTAGCCGCTGTCTCGTGTTAAGTGGTTCCAAACTGTTCATTGTGCTTCACCTGTTTTAATTGTGTAACACCTAGCAATTAAGCTTGTTCTCTTTAGCATTTCAAATTATTGATTTAAAAAGATGTCCAATTTAAACATGACTATAGAAGCAGACAATTACTGTTTTCTATGGATAGGATATAGTGGAATAAGTTAGAGAACGACATAAACACACTGGCCCTCATTTATCAATTTAACGTTGAAACCAGCACAGAATTCATCTTATGGTAGCACTCACGTGTGATTTATGAAACCGATAGTATCTCGCCAAACAAGCGTAAGAATGATTGCACAGTGATAAATGTGGTGCTTGAAAAATAGGCATAATTTAATACCACACCCTGAAATATGCTCGCCCCAAGAGTTTACGACATGGAGAGAGTTGTAATGCGTTCAAGAGACACTTCGACTCTGCGAAACAGCTACTCACCACCTTTGTCCTGGCCGGTTAATGGTTAACCATTGACTAGTCTACTATAGTAAGCCTATATAGCAGATTTATCATAGCCTATTTAAATAGCCTAGACGGTTGGGAAGTTGATTTATTTGTCCATTTTAATGAGGTTTCAGATAAATCACAGATTTTATGGTGTTCACACTGTTCAGCCTAAAGTGAATCTGAATGTACTGAACCACTACATCTATAGGGCTCTTTGGGCATAGGCTATATTCTGTCACCATCGAATGATCAAATGACACCCTGTTAATCTGCGCTATCAGTGTAGAACCCCGCAGGCCAAAGCACCTTTCTGTCATGCACTTGAGTTTGGCTTTATGATACAGTTCCCTCCGCTGATATAGACTGGCTTTACAAAATATAATATTTTACCATAATCTATATAGCCTATATTTAACAAGCAAATATGGGTTGATAGGCTATTTAATGAATATGCGGGTGCATTGTAATGCTTAAATGCCTGTCAGATAAAGCTGGTCTGAAAACAACTCAAAGGTAATTCTCCTAATAATTAGACGTTTAGGTTTATTTATTGCTTCATTTTAATGATGTTTCTTCGGCCTAAATCAGAGATAAGATATAGATAGGCTTCCTCCCGCAGACTACACTGGGTTTACGAAATATAATATTTTGCCGTCATATATTTAAATTAATGTATAGTTACTGTTAAATGCCTGTCAGAAGCAGTAGGCCTATGGTCTAAAAACAACTCAGATAATTTGCCACTAAGCTGCACCGCAAGTAAGATGACTCGAAAACTTGCGTATATGAGTTGAGACTTGACATGATATTTGATCGTTGCCACCGATCACGTTCAAATCGGTCCAGATTGATACAGTAACTGCTGACCTTTGTGTTGAAATTATCGTGTGCACAGATTTCTGTTGTACGCATGTATCGTAAATGAGAGCCTCTGCGTGTTGTAATCCGAACTGCGCTGTTAGCATACAGTAGCAGAGCACATGTGTAACACACAGAAAATGTGTTTTACTGGCAGAAAGTATAGAAAAAATTGCGTCTAGTCTACAGTGAGCGTAATAAATTGCAGATAAAATGTGTAGAAACCGGGAAATGAACCGAACCGTGGTTTTGGTGAACCATTACACCCTTAGAGAAAATGCTGTTAATGAACTTGTGTTCTGCTAATATTCTCTGTTCTCCCACTGCTTTTTAAAGGTGTATTCCACCATCAACCAAGTGTTAATTACAACAGTGAAAGTCAGACGTTATGAAAAGTCCTACTTGCCTGCCAAACTGTAAACATACCTTATGTGTGTGTGGTTTCCCTCCGAATACGGTTTGCCTCTGCATGCATATGCAGGTGTGTATCTGAGACTCCACATCTAACATTGAACACCCCAGTTGATTTACAGTCCTCAGATTGGAAAGCGATAGAGAGGTATTAGTACCAGTAGTTGGTCTCAGAAGTGGATGTGATTTAGAGATGTTAATAAAGTATGCCCATCATGTCACCTCTTTCCTGATTGGCTCATTATCTACTTCCCATTTGTCCGATTTTTCCGTGATTTAAGTGTCTCAACGATATGCACTAATGCGTTCTGTTGGCCATTAATGCAGTCTATGAGGCAGTAATGCAGGCCAACATTCAGTCAAAAGTTAAGAGGCCAAAGCACTCAGTCAATGATCAGCAGAGTTTAGATTAAAACTCTGCAAACATCACAAATGTAAAGATTTCACCGTCATGGCAGAAATCTATTCAGGGCAGTAGTTCCTCTGAAATGTTATTGACAATGTGAAATTAACCTCCTTATTGGCGACCAGCTCAAATTAATTTACCTTTTCCCAAACTGGCAACTTTGTGCAGAAGTTAAGTAGTTCTCAAACACTAACGTCTCGCACGTCAATATTCATTTTTTAAATATGAACCAAATCAATGCCAAAGCAAATTATTGTATTGACATCCCATACCATTGACCAGCTTTGTCCTCTGAGGTTTCTATTTTTTTATTTGACCAGGTACAAGATAAAGCATTTTGTGTTTGTTCACGGGTCATAGCACTATAATAGGTTTACTAGGGTACTGCTCCTAAGCTGCACAGTTACCGTGCTGCAGCACAACGCTGTACAGTGCACTGCTGCACTCGATGACATCATCTTTATAGATTTGAATGCAGCTATAACTGACCTTGTGTCAGGTACAGTGTATTTATTCATCCTAAATAATAATATATATATTTGGATTTTGATATGTGATTGGTATTGCACACACAATCATACATGTACAAATGTGTTACAGTGGCTACAGTCATTTCTAACAACTTGCCAGGGTTACCAAGCTTTGTGCAAACATTTTGTGCAAACTGCTGTTTTGTAATGTTGAACCACTTGTTTGAGTGTCTTTTAATGCTTTTCAATGTGGTCTCTCTCCCGTCTGTCTGCGCCACGTCAGGGGCCTGTTTGGGTAAGACTTCTTCTAAAACTCCCATCCTCCCCCATCTGACACTGTCTCCTGCAGACCAGCACACAAGCCATTCCCCAGACCCTCTGATGACGTTCAGCAAGCATAGCTTAGAGGACAGCACCGTTACAATGAATGCTAATTCATTCAACATGCAAACGCTCTCCGATCTTTCTCTCGGCTACTCTACGGTGTCAAGGCGCTTATTCTCTACCTCCTGCGACCTCAGACTCGCCAATTGAATGTTTAATTTGCCGCAGTTCTCTAGAGTGGGCCCTAGACCTGTTAATCCTGCCAGACTGAGGAAAATGACAAGGAGGCCTTGATTTGCCACCCTGTCGGGTACAGTAGTTGAAAGTTCCAGGCAACAGTTCCATTATGCAGAATGTGTTGCATTAAATACTGTAGACCTGCATCTTTATAAAACCGAGGTTTAGATATTCTCCTATTTGCGATGTGTTATTGTAGCATCCGGCTGTTGACAATTTCCTCCTTGTAGTATTTATCATGGTCAGTTATATCATAAATCATGACAACAACCATTGTATAATTGCAAAGCGTGGCCAGGAGATATTGTGTCTACTTATGTGGAGAAATGTTTCTTTTATTTATTTTTTGATACATCAGACAGTGATAAACTGGCCAGGCTGTCTATTACTGACAGCTACTGTAAGACATGGTGCATTTGACTTTCCCCCATTATGTTATTTTCAGCCATAATCGTCGTCACCAGATGTCATTTACGTTGGTGTCTCTAGTCCCGTGGCTCTAAGTGAGGACGTTATGGGCATTGCGATGCAGGCGAGAGCTGTCAATCTCTCAACAGGTTAATGTGTTCCTCTCTAATCTTCACCAATCCCCTCTCACAGAATCACTCTTGGCCTCACGTTGTTCTCTACACATTCATGTTCTGCCCCCTTTCTCCTGCTACAAATGATTGTGTCTGAGTTTATTTCTTTCCATTCTGTCTCTCCTATTGTCCATGTTGGATTCTCTCTCTCCAACTTCCCAACTTTACTTCCCCTATTAATGACATTCTCTCTCACTCTCTCTCTCTCTCTCTCTCTCTCTCTCTCTCCCCCTCTCCGCAATGCGTCTTTATGTGACAGCTTATCTATGTTAGTGGAGGCTCTACATGATTCTAACGTCTGTATCAAAGACTATTACGGTGTGTTGAACAAGTTGAAACAAACACACACATTAAGCAGTTGTGTGTCTTGCATCTATCACTGTGCACCCCACCAAGAAACTTTAGTTTGTTTTCTTCAGTGGCGTTTTGTTCTTCACAGTCCAGTGAGATGATGTTTTTGTATATGTTTATTATTGATCTGCAACACTCGGTGCAGTGAACTCCGCCTGTGCGGTGCATTCCATAGGTTAAAACAAACCCTTTTGCATCAGTAATAGACCTCCATGTTGTCCGCCTCGTTATACCAGAGACACCGATTATACAGTGAAGAATTCATTGTTTATTTTTCATCCGTCTCAGAGGAATTGACATTTCCCCTCCCCTGCGTAGTAATGGAGTTGTTAATGTAAAGGTTGGTGTTTGCATATCGCTGAGCAAGGCTAGGACCTAGCTACGGTTTGTGCTTCCCTCACATGCTTAGTTGACCCTGGAGAGATGGCTCACTGTTATACTGTTAACACACACATACACACAAAAAAGCAAACTTCATATGTATTTGTCTGCAAAAATGTCACTTCTACCTTCTAATTCAAAGCAAACATTATTAATGCTGTCTGTAATGCTTATGTGTCCTTGGTAATATGCCATCTTTTGTGTAACAGTACATTGTCTTGTGGCATTTTGTGTATGTATGTGTGTGTGTGTGTGTGTAAATGCATCTTATCAGCTAATGCCATTCATGAAACCTCATGGATGAATTTCCAGCCGTTCTCATTTCTGCATAAATGTAAAGGGCAATTCAAGTGATGTTGACTTAACGGTTGTCGTTCTGCAAAAGTAAACATTTAACATTCAAGTTTCTCTCTTGCTGTTGTAAGAGACTCTGAAGGTTGATTTGAACGGGAAGGTCCAGGAAAATGTCTACTGTTGCAGATTCAACCCCTAGGCCAGTGAATATCAGTGGAGCAGCTCTGACCAAACACATCTAATCTCCATCTGTGTTTCTCCCCGCTCGTGTCCTTCCCCCCGCTCCTCTCCCTCCCCCTCTCCTCCCCCCGGCCAGTGACGGAGGCGTGGGTCAGTCTCAGGATGACAGCATGGTGGGCACCAGGCAGTGCCGCCACAGCGTGGCCATCATGCCCATCCCTGGCAGCCTGTCGTCCTCCAGCCCAGACCTGCTGCAGCCTGCACCCAGTATGCTGGACTTCTCCAACCCCGCAGGTGGGACATGGAGCACGCTGCCCCGTCTGGTCACAAGTTGTAACTGCGCCACGGTTTGGCAGTATTTCCCTTTTATGTTCGTATTTTCCGCGGTGTGGTACGTAAAGTGGCGATGGGACACGCGCGTACAGGATCCGTATGTTGATACTGATGGGTTCACATGGGTTCACACCGTTACACCATTATACCCAAGTGAAAAGGATTAACCTCCCAGACAGTTATAGCTATTTCATTGTTTTGCCAGTTTTTAAGCCTATTTATAAAAATAAGTGATTGTGCCCTGTGGAACATTTGTGTGTGTGTGTGTGTGTGTCTGTAAAATGTGTGTGTGTCTGTCTGTGAAATGTAATCGCTATGATTTATTCACTGCTATAATGTCAGCCACGGGCACATACACGTTTACCGCACGCACACACATCGCAGTTAGCGATGCCGCTAAAGTCAACCACACAATTTAACACAGATTCCAAGACTGCATTGCCTGAGATTATGTCACACCTTTTTTAAAAGACACACACACACACACACCTACACACGACACACAACAGCACATTAATCATCCACCATTAGCTCTGGCTTTGCTTGGTGTCATCTGTTCCACATAGGGGCGGCTGTGTTGCTCACACATTACCCCCTTTTCCAGACGTTTGTGCTTCTAATCCTCTTTAAGGCCCACGGCCCGTTAACAGTATGATAGGGGTCAGTAGACTGATCAGGAGATTAACACTATTATCCATTTCTCTGGGAGCATTAGGACAGAAGCTGCTGTTTAGATATATTCTTTATCTATGTATTTTTAACCCTGTGTTGTATACTAATGCTGGTATCATACTAGTGTCCTATCTGTAATATTACTTTTTTCAGTAACTAGTAGTGTAACTCGTTACTAACTAATTACTAAACAAAGTAATGCTGCATTGCTACGTAACAAGAACGTAGCAAATTTAGGGTAGGCTAAAATGTTTTCACTTTGGCTGATTGTTGATTTATAGGTTAAGTATTGTTCCAATAAAGAGGATTAAATTCTAAAATTAACTGGCTACACCATTTTTCAGAAGGGGCGAGACAAGGTAGTGATTGTGAAAGTAATGTAACTAGTAATGTAACCAATTACTTGTAATACACAGTAATAAGTAAAATAATATTATACATTTTTGAAGGCGTAATAAGTAAATAGTAACTTATTACAATTCCTGAGTAACCTGCCCAACACAGTCCTAAATAAGGGAGTATTTATTTTAAGATTAAGGAGAAATGTTTTTTTCTCCCAGGCTAAATGATATAGAGGCGAAGATGAGACTGTTTCTTGGGTTTTGTCTGTGAAGCTGTGTGTGTGTTTCTGTTTGATAGAGCAATAGCATTCTGCCACTGTTGTGACACCGGCCTTCCTCTCTGTCGTGTTCTCTCACTCCCAACCTTTCTGTTTGTCCTTCTTTCTCTCCTTCCCCTTGATTTGACCCCCACCTTCAACGCTCTCCTTGCTCTGGTATTAAATGGTTATTTTTGTTTCCATTTGACGACCTGTGCGCTGGTTCACCATGAATGCAAAATAAGTCTATGAATGCCACAACGTGAACTCTGCTCTTCTCATCTGTCATGTTTTCTGTACAGTCAATCCCTCCTTCCCCCTCCTTTCACTGTTTGACTCACTCTCTCCATTCCCCTTCTCCCCTTCTTCTATGCCTGCCAGCCTTGGGACTCTACTGTAAGTATGAATACCCATAATGGAGCTGTTTGCTGATGATCTACAGTATGTCTCCCAATATTCTGTGTTGATTTGTATACAGTCTCTCATTTAAGAGATGCACAAGACATTGCATATTATCACATGATCCACAGGCCGTGTGTGTGTGTGTGTGTACATCTGATCTACACTAATAGTGTGTGTGTCCATGCCTGCCACCTTGTCTAATACCACCTCTCCTCTCAGCTGTGTGGGTGGGGGTGTGATTTATCTCTCCTGTCCCCATGATGGAGCGAGCGGGAAAAGCTTTGGCATGGAGGGGAGGAGCGGGGGAGGGGCAGCAGGCCTTCTGAGTGCTTGCTCTGCAAAACCCTCAGCTGGGGTAGTCGGCCTCCGCCAGTGAAAACATTAACAGCAACAACAACGTTGTTCATGTGTTTCCCAACTCAATGATGGTTAACCTCGTAGTGGTGATAGTAATATACTGTATAATAGATATATATTGTTAAAGAGCAAAACCTACACAACTTAGTCATAGAACATAGCATCTCCTCTAAGGGTAATGACTGTGGCATTTACACTTCATTGAGCAAGCTGCATCTTCTCGGCATAAAGGCAAATGGTATTATAGGTGGGTAGACAGGATAAACCCATCAGTCAAACACACACCACCTTGTTTTCGTGATGCATGTCCTTTGTCTTCATCGCCCATGCATAACTCAACAGAAAAGCACACATGAATGTGTTCATGAAGACACACACAGGCTCGCAATGTCCCCATGACAATTTAGTCTGTTCCTCTCTCTCTTTTCTTTCTGAGTAATGGAGCATTTAATTCCCCCCAT
This sequence comes from Amblyopsis rosae, assembly GCA_025399935.1. NCBI lineage: Eukaryota > Metazoa > Chordata > Actinopteri > Percopsiformes > Amblyopsidae > Amblyopsis > Amblyopsis rosae. The sequence continues at coordinate 17,046 of JAODTR010014029.1, forward strand.
CCTCCAAACCCAAACAGACTTTTTTAATGCACTTTTTCATTGGTGTGTGGAAGTTATCTGAAGTTACCATACGCCATAAGCTTCTTCCCGCCAATACTGATAATCATTTCAATCTCTTACTGGTAAATGGCTGTCCAGCTGTTCCAACGTTTGTTTCCTCGTTTGGTCACGTCATCACTATTGTAATTACCACGTCATTTCACCTAGCTGTTGTTTAAAAGGTCCTCATTGTTAGAGTAGGCGCGCCAACTAACCAGCCCCCTCTGTGTGCCTATCCCCAGACATCCCCGATCAGGTGATCCGCGTGTTCAAGGCCGACCAGCAGAGCTGCTACATCATCATTAGTAAGGACACCACGGCTAAAGACGTGGTGTCCCACACCGTCAATGAGTTCGGCCTGCTGGCCGCCCCGGAGACCTACTCCCTGTGCGAAGTGTCCGTCAGCCCCGAGGGGGTCATCAAGCAGCGGCGCCTGCCTGACCAGCTGTCCAAGTTGGCCGACCGCATCCAGCTCAACGGCAGGTGGGGCAGCTTATGACGAGTAGCGCACACGTTTCACATTTTAGTTCTACTTCGATATACAGTGAGGAAAATAAATTGTTGATCTCCTGCTGATTTTGTACGGAAATTATCATTTTAATGGTAGGGTTATTTGAACAGTGAGTGACGCATGTCATAAATGTTAAACATTGATTTGCATCTTAATGAAATAAGTGTTTGACACCGCTGCAAAACATGACTTAGTACTTGGTGGCAAAACCCGTGTTGGCAATCACAGAGGTCAGACGGATCTTGCAGTTGGCCACCAGTTTTGCAAACATCAGGAGAGGTTTTGTCCCACTCCTCTTTGCAGATCTCCAAGTCATTAAGGTTTCGAGGCTGATATTTGGCAACTCGAACCTTCAGCTCCAACCACAGATTTTCTATGGGAATAAGGTCTGGAGACTGGCTAGGCCACTCCAGAACCTTAATGCACTTCTTCTTGAGCCACTCCTTTGTTGCCTTGGCTGTGTGTTTTGGGTCATTGTCATGCTGGAATACCCATCCATGACCCATTGGCAATGCCCTGGCTGAAGGAAGAAGGTTTTCACCCAAGATTTGATGGTCCATCTGCCCTTTCATGTGGTGGTCCTGTCCCCTTAGAAGAAAAACACCTCCAACGCATAATGTTTTTACCACCATGTTTGATGGCGGGGATGGTGTTCTTGAAGTCATAGGCAGCATTCCTCCTCATCCAAACACGGCGAGGAGTTGATGCCAAAGAGGTTTTTGGTCTCATCTGACCACAACACTTCACAGTTCAATGATTCTCCTCTGAATCGTTCAGATATTCATTGGCAAACCTCAGACAGGCCTGTGCATGTGCTTTCTTGAGCAGGGGGAACTTGTGGGCGCTGCAGGATTTCAGTTCTTCACGGTGTCGTGTGACCATGGTTCCAGCTGCCTTGGGATCATTGACAAGACCCCTCCCATGTTGTTCTGGGGTGATTCCTCACCGTTTTCTTGATCATTGCAACTCCACGAGGTGGGATCTTGCATGGAGCCCCAGACCGAGATGATATTTTGTGTTTCCTCCATTTGCAAATAACCGCACCATTTTCTCACAAAGCTGCTTGGCAATGGTCTTGTAGTCCATTCCAGTCTTGTGTAGGTCTACAATCTTGTCCCTGACATCCTTGGAGAGCTCTTTGGTCTTGGCTATGGTGGGGAGTTTGGAATCTGATTGCTTCTGTGGACAGGTGTCTTTTATACAGGTAACAAACTGAGATTAGGAGCACTCCCTTTAAGAGTGTGCTCCTAATATCAGATCGTTACCTGAATTAAAGACACCTGGGAGCCAAATACTTATTTAACTCATAAAGATGTAAATCAATTTATACAACTTTTGACATTCATTTTTCTATGCTTTTTTGTTGTTATTCTGTCTCTCACTGTTCAAATAAACCAACCATTAAAATTATACACTGATAATTTATTTGACAGTGGGCAAGTGTACAAAATCAGTAGGGGATCAAATAATTTTTTTCCTCACTGTAAGTAGTGATCACACGTTTATAAACTGTGTGTAGTGTAGTAGTGTTAATCTTTGAGGCTCCTAGATATAACGCAGATTTTACTTTGCATTTGCTTCAGGTACTGGTGACTCAATTAAAAATATAAATACAGTACAGTTGTTAACCATACCTTACATTTAGAGCTTAATGGGCATACAATATGACAATAGATCGTTCTGTTTTTAAGGTGAAATTACTATAATTTCTCTTCAAAGAGAAGAGCTAGATTTGACACTTTTGTGCTGATCGGTTGAGTTTTAGAGTTAGATTAATGATATGTCAAATGGAACATTCCCTTTAGGGTGTAGGTTACAGAACACAGTGGATTGTGGTCTTGTCTTTTCATTAAAATTGCCTCTCTCTCCATTCCCCTGGATTCTGTCTGTTAGTCTCTCTCTGACTCTGTGGTCTGTCGTCAGAACGCCCCAACTAGGTTATCATGAATATTTCACCCTGGAGCCTCGACAGACAGCGCGGCACTGCAGGAATTATTCATGCGCACACACACACACACACACACACACAGTACATTGGCATACATTGCATGCATGTACTTAATGCACATGCGCATATGCAAAGACTATGAACCACTGTCCCACATGCACAGACAGATATAAAACATACTGTAGTATTGCAAACATAAAACACACAGGAGAACATACCACCCTTAAATTGGTGCCATTACACACCAACACACACGCACATACATGCACTGAGGCAATAACACACGTTACGCTAACCTAGGAGCCTCCTTGGGCTTCACGGTGGACAACATAACAGCTACACTTCTCTCCGACTAGTGTATTGTATTGCAAACTGAGCCTGTGTGTTGCTGTCTCCCTGCAGCAGCATTATCTCTGTGTGTGTGTGTCCTCCATCGTTTCTCTCTCTCTCTTTCTCACTGTGTCTCTCGCCCCCTTCCCTCTCTCTGGTCATATTGCCTGGAACAGCCGCCAGCCGCCAGGGCTCCTGGCAATGGACTGGCATGGCCAGAGGGAAGTGTTTCCCACACGACACACAAGACACACAGACACATACACACACACACACACACACACACACACACACACACACAGACTCAGGTCTCTAACAGTGGCTTAGCTCCAGTTCTCTCAACCAGCCCAAATCAATTCATCCACCATGTCTCTTGTCTTTTTCCACACATGCACACACACTCTCTCTCCTCACACTCTCCTCCTCTCCTCATCCCCTGTTCCCTTGTCTACAGGGGCGGGCCGGGGGCTGGTCATATTTTAGTGGCCTTTGCATTGCCAACATTGTGCACTTGAGGTTTGGCATGCGCTACATGTGTTGTGTGTTTACAGCTGGGTGTACTGAATATGATGGCTCCATTAGAGGGAGGAAAAGAGGGTATAGATTTATGAACCTAGGGAAATGTTATGAGCGAAGACAACTGGCCTGTTGTTCTTGGTTTTTCCCGGAAAGGATTTTTGCTGAGTTTACATCACTCTCTTTCTTTCTCTCTCGAGCCTGCCGCTACTTCTGTCTCTGTTGTTCTGTACGGTATTAATTTGTCTTTACACAGTTTTTACACATTTTTCATGAGAAACTAAATATTTAAGAGTTCTTCTATGCACACTAAAGGTATGTTTCTCTCAAAACTTGGACTCTAAAATGTGCAGTTTTATCTTGAAGAATTCCATTGATTAAGTGCAGACTTGTGGCTATTTCACATATATACCGATACAGATTTATTTGGGGTGGGGCAGAAAACAAGCATTTTAGAATCAGTTGTCACTTTTCCATATTTCATATGTAGCTGCAGACACACAGGGCCTGTTTCAGATGAAATGAGAGGTTTCTTGGTGCTTTCCTTCAGCACTGCAAGGCAATGCAGAAACTAACATGATTGTATTCATGTATTCATTTATTTTATTGTAGGACCACTTCTGTTCTGAAAAGGAACCTTATCCTTAGGCTGTTATTTCTCAGTGGGATTTGTTTATTGATTTCTATGAAATGAGTTTAGGTTTATTAAACAGATTTTACGACTAGCCAATTATATTTTCAGGTTTTATAACCATAGTTTTGGGTAAATGGATAAAATCCTACAGTTGTCTTTCACCGTACAGGAGCAGCTGCAGTATGCGGTGTATCTCGTACAATGAGCTTCTGTGCATGTATTCTAATGCTTTGCGTGTGCTCTGGTCTGGTGTGTGCAGGTACTATCTGAAGAACAACATGGAGACTGAGACATTGTGTTCAGATGAGGATGCCCAGGACCTCCTGAGGGAGAGCCAGATCTCCCTGCTGCAGCTTAGCACCGTGGAAGTGGCCGCCCAGCTCTCCATGAGGGACTTTGAGCTCTTCCGCAACATTGAGTCTACAGAGTAGGTCCAGCTGGGCAGAGAGAAATGTAGTGGGAATATAATGTGCGCTAGCACACTGTCCATTATCTTTAACCGAAACATTGCGTTACGGCGAAAAGCATATGCTCATATCAGAGTTGTGAAACAGAACGCATGAAACATTCAACCAATTAACCTTAATCTCTTCTTGTTACTATGGCGCCCTGCTAGGTACGTGGACGACCTGTTCAAGCTGGAGTCTGTGGCGAGTGGTCATCTGAAGCAGTTCGAGGAGGTGATGAATCAGGAGACCTTCTGGGTCGCCACGGAGATCCTGAAAGAAGCCAACACGCTGAAGAGGATGAAGACCATTAAGCACTTCATCAAGATCTCCCTGCACTGCCGCGAGTGCAAGAACTTCAACTCTATGTTTGCTATCATCAGGTGTGTGTGTGTGTGTGTGTCTTTTGTGTTCACTCTCCCTGGGAATAGTGCAACCAGGTGCCTCTCTTTCTCTCACACACACACACACCTCCCCTGCTCATTGCACCATCCCTGTTGCTTGAAGCCACTTGGATACTACCTCCACCTTCTGTTGACAGTTGACAGCTGTATTTGTGTTATTGTCAACCCCCCTCCCGCGTGGTCTAACTGTATTGCTGTAAGTAAACTGTAACCTAAGAGCTATATCCACTGCAAAACAGACACTGTCCACGCTCGGGCACACACAGGCTTCGGTTTGTGCATGTGTGTGTGTATATTGTAATGGTTTGCGGTACTCTGCGCTAGTCATGTGTGCATGTGTGTGGTGAGCTAGTATAGACAAACGAAGGTCTCAGCTCCCACTGTGTGTTGATACTGTGATTAAGAGCATCTTAACAAGATTTATCTCAGCCTCACGTTGATCCCATTGTGGCTCTTCACTCTTATGAGAGCTATGAACTCTGCCCTACTTTGCCATCCACTTGTCAGTGTAATAATTGGCTGTTTCAGAGGCTTATTTAAATTACCATTTTTATGCTTTAGTAGAGTAGCGTGTTAAAGAAGGATTTGCCTGTGGTTATTAAGGCTGTAACTCCAGCAAATCAAGAGGTATACTCTCACAATGGTTACAGTACCACCATATATCCAGCTGTACTGTACTCAATGTGTTGCTGTCCCGGTCCTGTATCATATGTAGGTGCCTGTGTGTGTTTATGCAAGGTAATGTGACGGTAACAACAGTGCCAATGACTACATGTGCACATGGTGCTGTGCTCTTGGGTTCAAGGTGTCACCTCTAAATGCATGTGTCACTCACCCCTGTATCTGTATCAGGGCTTAGCCTGCTTAATGAGGCGTTAAAGCACACAGACCAGTCATTATCTATGGCGTGCTGAGAGAGAGAGAGAGAGAGAATGAGAGAGAATGAGAATGAAATCTGGGTCAGATAGTGTAGCGCAATACTTAATGTTCGTTTTCTTGTCCCTGATGTACCAGATGGGTGGGATTTACTGTGTCAGGGCAATTCATATTATGTCTGGTAAGTTGTGAATTACAGAGCAGTGTAGTAAATTGACTATGAAATACTTTCTGGCAACCATGTTAGTCATGCGGGGAGAAGCTTGCACCCATCTGGCAATCTAGACTCGCAAGAGATGTTTAACATGGTGGGTAAAGAATAATTATTTGATTGAGAAGATATCTTTTTTTTTTTTTTGCCTTGTCATGGTTTTAAAATAAAGTTTGCCTGCTTAATTACTGTAATAGATTTGGTCTTACAGAAATGCTACTCTCTTACTGGCATTTAAAACATTTCTAACTTTATTTTAATGTATCATATCTAATAGGTGTGTAGCATTCTTGTGGTGGTTGAAGGGCTCTCCATGTCCTACATAATGTTCTATATTGTGTTTTATCTCTACTCCATATATAATCCATTCATTCTTTTTCACTGCCCATGTCATCATAACTCACCACGGTACTGTGCTACTGTGTCCAGTAGCGTTCGTTCCTCCCTGCTATAGGAGCTGCCTTTCCCCACCGGAACAAATTAGGTTCTATCTAAACTCATCCATTTCATCTCTGCTGCCCTCTAGTGGTCTGAACCTGGCTCCTGTGACTCGGCTGAGGAGCTCATGGGAGAAGCTGCCCACTAAGTATGAGAAGCTGTTCGGGGACCTGCAGGACATCTTTGACCCGTCCAGGAACATGGCCAAGTACCGCAACATCCTCAGCAGCCAGAGCATGCAGCCTCCCATCATTCCTCTGTTCCCTGTGGTCAAGAAAGACCTCACGTTCCTGCATGAAGGTGCACGACACACACACACACACACAAACGCACACCATGAACTATACTTTGGGTAAAACCACTTCCTGGGCCGTTTAAACGGGACCATGTGTATCCACAAGTCTCAAGGGGTCTTCCCACTAGAGGGAATAGGTGGACAGCTAGACAAGATCATTGTTGAAGCATTTCAAATAATAATAATAATTAATCAACCAAAGCTAAGTGGAAAAGCAGAAGCCCTGTTGTGATAGTGTTGACATCCTATTGTTTCCAGTATCTTCTTCCTTTGGGCTTGAGCATCAGGTCAAGTCCAGACCCTCCGTGTTTTACTTCTGCTTCCCTAAAGCTGGGCGATATGGACCAAAAAGAATATCCCGATATATTTAGGTTGAATAACGATACACGATATATATCGGTATTTTCTATAAAGTGGGCTAAATCCTAAACCGGTATATACCGGTATATCGCCCAGCCCTATGCGTCCCCTTCTCTTGCTTTTATCAAGCATAACCTGACTGAATCGCACTACTTCTTCTTCTTCCGGGGTATTGTCTTGGAAACAGCTAATTACCACTGGCACGGTTGATAGTGGAGCAAAGTTTCATAATTAGGTAAAACGTAAAAAGCTGAAATGATGTAGCTAGACTAGATGTGAAAGGAAGCAGCTTCAATCATGAGGGTTGACAACAATACGACAGCAACAAGGCTGTAACTCTCCTAATGATGCCACTTGGACTGTATTGTCGTCATCACCCCCTAGTTGATCTGTCTGTCTTACATTTTGGTTCGGCTGACTTGATCTGTTGCTGTGTGTTCTGCCAGGTAACGACTCCAGTGTGGACGGTCTGGTGAACTTTGAGAAGCTGAGGATGATCGCCAAGGAGATCCGGCACGTGGTACGGATGACCTCGGCGAGCATGGACCCTGCCCTCATGTTCAGACATAGGTATGCTCTCTGGTCACATCCTCGGCCTCAGGAGTGGAGTGTAGGGGTTGTGTATGGCTTCATGTTGATTCAGAACCAGTTACACAGGGTGAAGTTGACCACATTCGGATTTCACTTGTTGGTTACTTCAGGTTTGATTCAGTTGCAAGGTTTAAGTAAGAACCTTTTGTAAAGGCATAGGGGTTTCCAGATAGACCATACAGACATAGCCTTCCTGAATCTTTGTACTACAACAGGATCACACAAACACACACCTAGAGACCCAACAGCCTTAATCAATGCCCATTCATCCACAGTCAAATCCATGTCTATGACATTCCCTTCTTAGAATGTAACACCATGACATGGATTGACTGGAAGGTGATTGATTAGATGTATGCCGTACTGTGTGTGTTGTATCACCCTGTGTGTATAGTGTGTGGAGATACTCACAGTGTATAGCCCTGTCATGGTGCATGGTTGCCCTCTGCAGACACATTCCTTGCACTGCAAGCATGAGTGTTTCCTGGACACAAGTTAACACATGCAGTGCAGTACATGCAGTGCAACGGTAATTGTCAGCAGGATATTTTTGAAAGCAATTCAGTATTACATGTCATGTGGTCCTCCTAGCATAAGTCATTAATTTACAAATCCCTTTAGAGTTGGTATCAAGTTCATGTGTTTGGTTAAAAACCATTTGGAGTGCCAGCATTTCAGTACAATGTCATTATTGGGTTATCCGTGTGCATTATAAGAAGTATGGAGTCGGCTGCAACGTGAAACTGGAGTTTTTCCACAGATTTTCTATTCTAAACCCTGCCAGTTATGTGAATATCAAAATTAGTCAACCCACTACGCACGCAACACAAACCTTTAGTTGATATGGGGACATGTCTTGTGTCACGTGTCCTTCCATCTTCTGTCATTGTTTGTCTGTGGTCCCATGACCTTCACACGGTTCATTCCCCCCCCAAACATCAACCTGGCCCTTGTGTCTGTATCTGAGTCACACTTCAATCTTCACACCTCTTGCTTACAGGAAGAAGAGGTGGAAGAGTTTAGGGTAAGTTTGTCACGGAACCGGTTCCGACCCGGTTTGGCCCAGAACTGCTTGGTTCATAAAATCACTCCCCATTGCACCCCCGTAGCCCCTATTCCAGTGTCTGGCCTGTCATGTCAAACCAGCATGATCTCCCTATAAGTGTGAGAGTGAGTGTGTGTGTGTGTGTGTGTGTGTGTTATTAACTGTTCCATTCACAGTATACCTGGACCCATGCTGAAGTCTCACCATTGACCTGTTACATGTATTGCTCCATTTGTTGTATGTGTGTCACACCTGGGTCAAATGCTAGTTTGTGTTTGTTTGGTGTGCTGTGGCGTACCAAGGTACAGGGCTAAGTCCCAAGCCTAGCTCACAACACAGCAGTCCTTGCCAAGTTGACCCTGTACACACGTTTGATATCAATCAAACGTGTGTACAGGGTCAACTTGGCATATCAAATAGGGGTGGGGGACAAAAAAATCGATACAGCATAGTATCGCGATATTTTCCATGGCAATACTGTATTGATACACAGACGCAAGTATCGCAATTTCAATATATAAATTGCACAGGATAATTTAACTTGGTGTATACAATATACAATGTTCATGTCAGTTAGCCGGCTTGACAATCATATTTTGCAGCAAAACCATTTTTTGTGAGATGAACAAACCAATGTTGACAAGGTTTTCCTTTGGGGACATACAGTAATTTGAAATAATAAATGTAAATAAAGTATTAAATTGCGAAATCGCAGTTTTTTTTAAATTGCAGTAATATTGTATCGTGGCATAAGTATCATAATAATATCGTATCGTTGGGCCTCTGGTGATTCCCACCCCTAATATTAAAGCTATTATAGTTTGCGGATGTCTACAAATTTGCTATATATCTCCATCTTAGGTAGATGAGGTTTTTCTGAGTGTGATTGATTCCAAGGGCTTCAGTAAACCGGGAAAGTACAATACAATGAAAAAAACATCTGAATATATACCCCCACCTTATTTGGTAGTAGGGCTTGGCAATATGGACCAAAAATCATATCCCGATATATATTTAGGTTGAATACCGATACACGATATATATTGGTATATTATATATAGTGGGTTAAATGTTAAGGAGAAAAAGCAGGAAACCAAACAGAAATGTGACTTTTTTTTTTTTGCGACTTAATTGTACATGGTTACATGGAAAAGTTGTGAATATTGCAGCTATAATGACAGTTTACTCAATTTAATCCACATTTGTGATTACAGGGTACCTTGTAATACTAGCTGGCTAGCTGTGTATGTTTGTCAGAAATGGGAATTGAGCATGTGACTCAGCATCTGCTCTCTCACTGGCTACTCTGAAAAAAGGTGTGAATTAGGGATGTCACGATACCAGAAATGTAGTAGTCGATACCAATACCAGTGAAATTCCACGGTTCTCAATACTCATTTCGATGCCACGGGGCAAAAAAAATATATATATATATATACACTACCGTTCAAAAGTTTGGGGTCACCCAGACAATTTCATGTTTTCTATGAAAACTCAC